>VDFB02373469.1:0-189212 GCA_007258455.2 Sequoia sempervirens
AAAACCAAATAAGAAATCCACTCCCTCTTCCAAGTCTAGTGAGTCTTCCTCCATGACAAAGAAGAAATCAAGGGATAATTGCACTTTTTGTGGCAAAATGAGACATGATGAGTCTCATTGTTTTAAGCATTGGAGAAAGCCATGCAAAAGTACACAATTTCTATCTCTAAACCCTCTTCCACAAGAAAAGGACAAGGTCTTTTGGCATGTAGTTTGCATTCATAACATGACTAATTCACATGATCTACTTGAGTTTCTTTCTAATAGTAGCATTTCTTAGATTGTTATGGGTAACTCTATACAGATTCCGATTTTGGGGTCATGCATTATTCAGTTGACAAATGGCAGCATCAAGGATGTGCTCTTTGTTCTTGAGATTTCTACTAACCTTCTCTCCATGTACAAGATTTGTCATTTTGGGATGCGAAGACAATTGATTTTACTCCACGTGGTTATTTGAGAGCTACAAGATCTTGAGAAAGTTGTTGCTCCAAGGAGAGTTGATCGTGGGTCCCATTCATACAAGTTCAATGGTTTTGATTCTTCCTCGAAATCATCTCACATAGCCCATGTTGATTCTTTGAACAGAATGCAGCATGAACAATATTGTTACTTGAACCACAAGTATCTTCAACAATTGAGCACACAAGACATGGTGATTGATCTTCTGAATGTTTCATGTACTAAGGGGGTTTGCCAAAGTTGTGTACTTAGCAAACATCATCAAGATCCCTTTCCTAAAGGTAAGGCCACTCGTGCTAAGGCACTACTAGAGTAGTTCCATACTGATCTTATGTCCTTTCCAAATCCATCATTTTCAAGAGCCAAGTATATGCTCGCATTTAATTAGAAGAAAATATATAACATGCATCAACGTAGAATTCACTGTACCCCTGTAAAATTTCAGTTTTTTACATTCTAAATTTCATAAATGGCGACCAAAACACCAAATGAACATGTGACTGAAAATCTACCTCAGTTTCAAATTTCTCAATGAGTAACGACTTGAAGATACAAATTAGACTAAACTCCAATGACAATTTTTAAAATTAGTTTGAGATGTACAAGGTAAGAAGTGAAAGGACCCACCTAATTTCCCTACAAAATGTGTTACAACAATTCTGCATTTAATTTCATTTAAATTTGCAACAAAAGTTCCTTTCTTAAATGCTTGTACTATCTCCAACCCATCAATGAAAGCATCTACAACATTCTCTCATGACAATCGACTCATTGAACTTTTTCTAATTTAGCATTCTATGTGTGGAAAGGAAAGCCCCATAATATATGCATACTTGCTTTAGCAATTAGTAAGAAAGAAAATAAATGAATGTCCTCAAATGACCAACATAAAACAATTGTCCACACAAAATGTAAGTTACTTAATTGCAATATGCAATGGTTGCCACAATTGCAGTGAGCTAATAAACTAACGTTAAATAAATCATAAAACTATAAGGAACTATAATTATATTAAGGCAACGTACATCAACGGTGAACACTTGAAACACCAAGGAGAAAGTGCACATATGAGAGCTCCTACACCATGTCTTGTACTACATGTACCTATGTCATCCTAAAAGGTATGACAGTTGCACCCAACTATAACCAAACCAAATGTGTAACAGTGATAGACTGGTATTAAATCAAAGTAGGCCATGTACATTACCCCTAACACCCAACATAAACCAAAACACAATTGAATCAAGCTAAAATGGCTACCTGCAGAAATCTCAAACCTTTACCAAACCAAAACATCTTATTTGTAAGGATTGTGTGCTTACTAAAAAAAGTTTGCTGTATACTGACATAATAAAGGCCTGGTACAAACATAATAGACACCCACATCTACTTACCCACCCTACAAAACTGGTTGGCATCACTGTCAACATTCAAAGAAGATAATAGAGAGTGAGAGTAAGCTGTAGTGCTCTCAAGAGTATCTGAAGTGGCATAGAAGTAGTAGCAAGTTTCAATAGCTGAGAAGGATGAACTTTTGATGACGAAGTAGACTAAAGCGAATCTTCCACCAAAAACTTTTAACCATTTAAGCTTTTCTTGCAAGCTTGCCACCTCACTTTGTTTGCTCTTTTGGTCCTCATCTTGCTGCACACCTATTGCATACACACGATGCAGCTTTCATGGTGCTATGCAGCTTTGGAAAAAGCTCTTTCATCTATCTCTATGCTCTGTCATTTTGCCTCCATCTGCCCTCAAAGCTATGTTACCTCCCTCTTTTACCTCTTACAATCAACTACCTTTTCCTCCAAGAAAACACAATCTTCAGAATCCTAGTTCTCTACTAATAGATCATCCTCTAAATATTGTTCCCATGCCAAGAATGCCTCAATCTACTCATATAAAATTGTCCCTTTCAGCACTCAACCAGTCACAAGCCTCGATCATCACATGCTTGTGCCTATCCAGCCTGAGCCTGAATGTTTCTCCTCTAATATTAGGATTTCTAGCACAAATTCTTGTTCTATGTCTAAATAATGTAAATATTCTACAATTCCTTGAGTGGATGGAGCATAGAAGCATAAATCTGCAAAAAATCCCGATTAATCGCGATTTTTAAAAAATCGGCAGGCTGGACGAATTTTTGAAAAAATCGTTGAGCTTTTGTTTCAAACTGCAAAATCGCCAAAAAAACACATTTAAAACCTGCAAAAAAACATGAATAAAATCGCACTGATTTTTGCACAAAAAAAAAAGCATGAGACCATAGCTTGTTGCTTACTATTATGCTTTGATAGATTTTTTCCAAGCATCCATAGCTTGTTTGAAAGCACCTGTTTTAGGCTTTTAGCCATAGCAGCAAGGCAGTGAACTGTTTGATAAAATGCTTTGGTAGACATGTATGAAAAATGTGGTAGGATACAATGAACTATTTGAAAAAATGCCTCAAAGTAATGTGGTCTCATAGTGATGGAATGCCATGACAATCCATAGCAATTTGCTTGTCATGGCATTCCGTCACCATGAGACCACATTTCTTTGAGGCATTTTTTCAAACAGTTCACTGCCTGGTCTATGGCTTGTCATGGCATTCCATCACCATGGGACCACATTTCTTTGAGGAATTTTTTCAAACAATTCACTGCCTTGTCTATGCTATTGCTTACTATTATGCTTTGATAGATTTTTTCTAAGCATCCATAGCTTGTTTGAAAGCACCTGTTTTAGGCTTTTAGCCATAGCAGCAAGGCAGTGAACTGTTTGATAATTTGTTTTGATAGACATGTATGAAAAATGTGGTAGCATAGACAAGGCAGTCAACTGTTTGAAAAAATGCCTCAAAGAAATGTGGTTCCATCACCATGAGACCACATTTCTTTGAGGCATTTTTTCAAACAGTTCACTACCTTGTCTATGGCTTGTCATGGCATTCCATCACCAGGAGACCACATTTCTTTGAGGCATGTTTTCAAAAGTTCACTGCCTTGTCTATGCTATTGCTTACTATTATACTTAGATAGATTTTTTCCAAGCATCCATAGCTTGTTCAAAAGCACCTGTTTTAGGCTTTTAGCCATATAGAAGCAAGGCAGTGAACTGTTTGCTAAAATGCTTTGGTAGACATGTATGAAAAATATGGTAGCATAGACAAGGCAGTGAACTGTTTGAAAAAATGCCTCAAAGAAATGTGGTCTCATGGAATGCCATGACAAGAAAATGCAATTGGCAGCTGCTCCTAGTTATTAGTTATGCAATGTGAAATAATTGCATAACTGCTTAGGTTGATTTGTAAAAAACTATATTGTAATTGAAATTTTGTCATCTATCAGCATCAAGTTATTAGTTATGCAATGTGAAGTAATGCTTTGAGTTTGAAAGATGTACAATGCAATGTAATCAGCGATATGAATATAAACTACAAAAATCTATTTTCTACAATTCATTAGTTAAACTCTTTATTTTATTTGCTCTCTATATCTCTATGCTATGGAAATGCCTTTCAATTTCAAAAAAAAAAAGTTTTTATCTCTTGTTCTACAATTTTTTACATTTTTTTTAAATTCCATTTTTTCCCAATTTTTAGAAAAAATCTTATACTTTTGGTTTGATGATTTTTTCCCCAAAAGATTTTTGCTGCTATCACTCATGGATGTAGCATAGCCCATTGAGAAAAGAGGTTAAACCATTGGTCATAACACTCTAACTAAAGCATGGATGCCCAATCTATACAATCAAAGAGGTAGAAAAATCGCATGTCTCACTGTTATTTGGTAAACTCATAAAATTTGTCAATCTCTGCCACCACCTTGTCACACATGTCCTGTCAATCAAGCCAACCAACCCCTAGATATCATTGCTAGCCTCTATCTATGCAATCAGATTACACAATGCCTGATATAATCAGTGTCTATTCACCCATGGAATGTGAATGTGAGAATATTCCTCTTTCATACCCTTTATTATCCATTCTCTTTGCTTCATGTTCTCTTGCTCCTTGTAATGTCCCCATTTCCATCCTACCTAATAAATAATAATTAATTTAATTATTTAATATTACCTGGGAAAAGTGCAATTATAAGGTGATATTAAATAATTATTTTAATGAGGGGAACAAAGTGACACCTTGAAATAATTAAAAGGATTTTATAAAGTATTTTAATATCACTTTATAAAAAGGTGTTTTGGCAGGAAAACCCTAAAAGGTATTATAAAAGGATTTGAGAGCTCATTTTCTCGTTATGTGAAGATTATTAATTTTTATTTGGAGATTGTGAGAGCTCAACTTTCTAGAACGAAAGAATGGAAGCCCTCAAATTCAAGTTTGGGATTTGGACAAAAACCCAAATCCTTTTTAAATTTCGAGGTTTGGACGAAAACCCAAAACCTCTTACAGGCAGTTTCAGGCGGGATTCGTGTTTGGGCTTCAAAGATTTTTGTGGGAATTTTGCAGATCATCTTCAAAGGCAAAATTTTGTTTATCCAAGGTTTTCAGATTATAGGTTAATTAAGGTTTTCAGATTTGCCAGATAGATATATATGTTTAATGCAAAGGATTGTATCAAGGCAATTTGCAGTGTTATTATTATATATATTTGAAAACCAAATACAAACCCTTTATAGCTGCTGGTGGGTTTCATCAATTAATTATTCAGAGTTTGGGGGCGACTTAATAAATGAGGCAGACGTGATATTTATTTGTCCACTAGTGGTTGTTACCTTAGCCGCAGCCCTTCATGATATTGCTGCATCCAATAATGAATATTTGACCATTCAATAAGGAATCATGGATGTTGAATTTTCAAAGGAGGTCAATATATATATATATATATATACCTAAGATCACAACAACATTCGCCTATGATTCGTGGTTTGTCTTCTAGTGCCTCCATTTGCTATGGTACCAGGTTTTTAAGGTCAAAGGTTGAATAGCTTTTGTATTATTTTAGCCACTGAAGACCAAGTCAAACAACTTTTTAAAATAGCCGCTAGATATTCTTTAATGCCAAGGCTGATAGGCAAGAAGACACCTCTCAACAGGCAAGCAAGTAGCTGGTAATCCTTAGCGCCAAGTCCTTATTGCTACAGTGGTGTATGAAAGAAGTCTAGTAACCAGCTTACAGGGCAGAAAAAGACAATTCAGATGAGACAAATAGCAGCCGCCAGCCTCCTCATTGCCATTGATTTTCCTTTATACTAATCGCAGCACATATTTGTATCTTCAGATCTGCGTGGGAGTTTATATGAGCTTAGCTTATTTTAAAAGGGGGAGCTTGAAATGGAATGGTCCTAGAGTGAAGTTTACAGAGCAGTTTACATCATTTGCAAGGAGAATCGGGTGTAAGATTGCTCAGAAATCATATTTCCGAGTCTGAAATGCCTTATCTAAATATTGTACTTGCTGCAACAGTCATATTGAAAGTAGTTTTTGCATATCATATATCTCTGTAGCACTGACTGAGTATTGCAATATGAATATCAGTCCTCTGTTATTGCTCAGTAGAATCTGTTTAGACCTTTAGCTTCATATTTCAATAATTATCAATATAACGCAGTCAAAATGATGGTCTTGTTGGCAAATGGTCAGCGCTCCCCTCGGGATTCGCGACATGGACTAACCGCCTCATGTGGATCCATTAACTCTGGCAGTTGTATTGGGCATTAATAGGTCGATCTTTTGGTGCAACGGCAATTGTGGGGCCAACAATTGGTATCAGAGCCAAAGGTGCCAGGTTCAAATCCCCTCGGGTAACGCTGAGGGGGAATTTGTTGGAAGATGGTCAATGCTCCCCTCGGGATTCGCGACATGGACTAACCACCTCCCGTGGATCCGTTAACTCTGGCAGTTGTATCGGGCATTAATAGGTCGATCTTTTGGTGCAATGGCAACTGTGGGGCCAAGAGGTCTTTGTTGATATGTTGTCATTGAATTCCTTTATGCACTTATTTCAATACCGATAACGCAGTCAAAATGTTTGACAAAATGTCAATCTGTCAAACTGATTAATATCAAGCAAAATCGTGAAACCAAAATCTAGATCGAGGTGGGACACTTTACTCCCCACTGCCCTCTCTATCCTCATTAGAAAGCTGAAATAAAACCTCTGTCACCTAAATGCTCAAGACAATCATGAGAGGGCTTAGGCTGATAAATCTAAGTAATAATGCAGCCCTCCAATTCGATTGCATGTGCTGCCCCTAATTCTTGAATGGCAAAGGCCATGTCTGTATTAGGGATAATTAATAGCAAAGTCTTTGAAACTAAAACCCCAACATCCCCCCAACCTCCTGAACATCTATCTCTCTCAGGAAGTGGACATCGTCTAGAAACATTTATGCTTTCTCCAGACAAAGGAGAGCAAGGGACTACCCTGACAAAGGAGAACAAGGAACTTTCAGCACTTGACCCATAGGAAAGGAACTTAAACAACATAAGGGCACTCCATCAAGGCCTTTCATCAAAGGAGGCACTCAACACCACCAATCAAAAGCATAAATGAAAGATGTTGGGGGAGTGCATAAATGAGAAATGGCTACAATAGTATGAGGGGTGACTCAAACTAATTCGACCATAATGGTTCTTAAGAGTAATGGTGTGCAAACCTACCAAGAGCATGGGATCATCCTAAGAAACAACTTTATGTATGAAGTCAAGTCTAGAGATATGGCAGCTCTCTTCAGTAAACAAACTCTCAAGGTAGTGGTCTCATGTCCAGGGGCATCACATTGCTTATACTCCTTTTCACTAGACATGCAGATCTTCTTACTAAATTCATACAAAATGGGGCTCCCACCATTGCCCTCTTTTTTAGGAGCTTTGGGCATTGATTGACCAATCTTCCCTTCATTCATCACTTCATCAACGACATCTCTTTTTTGGCTTTTCATAGATGAATTATATTCTCGCATCTGTGGCAGATTTGTGCTTGGCTATTCTCTCTAAGTTACCGGATTCGCCTCTGAAACGCAGGGTACTGGTTTGGGTTCGCCTTGGATTCGGATCCGGGTTCGATTCAGCTATGGGTTCGGCCAGAGTACACTTTTTCTTGGTTCGATTCGCCCATGTAGAACCCGAGCGAACCCGAGCAAATCTGACGAACCCGCATGGCTAGGAGACCATAAAGTGGTTTTTTTGGTATCTTTTTAATGTTTTATGCACTTTGACTTTAACCCACGCCCAAGGAAACTAGAAAAGTGACCTCTAAATCACTTTAAACACCTAAACTATCTCATTCTTATTCATTTGTTTTGCAAACAAGCATTTTCATTCCAAGAGGCTGAGTTTTCATTTTTGCTTGTTGGATTGACAAAAAGAGTTGAAGATTGATCATTGAAGCTTCTACAAACAATTGCATTGCCATTCCTACAGATTTGCAAGTGTTCATTGGCTGCCACAAAGATTCTTGAAGGATATTTTTGCAAAGAGGTAAGTTTTTCTCATTTTTTTTGAGTTTTTTCATCCATTTTTGTTTTACAAACCTGAAACTTTGTTTTGTTTCATTTTATGATTTATCTATGTTTTTCCATTCTTCTATGAACGTATGCAAGATTCAAAAGAGCTAGGTTTTATAAATCAATATTTTGTTTTCGATTTTTTTGTTTTTGTTTTGAAATTCCAAATTTTGAATGTGTTGTTTGCAAAACAAATTGCCATAGGAATCACAATGTCAATTGTTTTTACCTCCAGCTCCGCAACTAAACCAAAGTTCAAAACAGTTCCAAATTCTCTTCTATGGAAGTATGTTGAAATGATAAGACCGGTTTCAAGTGGTGGCAGTTACGTTTGGAAACGCAGTGGATGTGATGTTCAATATTCTAGTTCATTTTTAGGGTGAAAGCACATTTGTGTGGCATAGCTGGAAAAGGCATCAAGCCTTGCCCTAGAAAAGACAATGTACCTATTCCACCTGAGAGAGTTGCAAAATACATTATGGAGCAAGAAGCAGCAGATGAATGGGAAGCCAAAAAAGGAAATCACCCTTTATTAAAAATAAAAATCAAAGGGAACGTGTTGTGACCTTTTCACACATCGCCCCATCACTGATGGGGACCCCCAATTGCCTGCTGGTTTTTAGGGTTCTGTCTCCTTGCAATAGTTACGAGAGATCACTTTGTTAAGAGTTTCAGGTCAGTTTGCCGAGAGTTATCTGAGCCAAGTCAGCAGTTCATGCTTGAATCAGTGCATAGACGTCATGGAAGCGCTCAGAAGGCCCAAGAGACGAAGATCGACTATAAATTCGGCCAATTCTGAGACTTCCTATTTTTTAGGAAAAGTTGCTTTTTCGATTTTTCATTTTTGGCATTTTTGGACCAAACAAGGTTCCCTATTTTTTAGGGTTGCTTTTTCTATTTTTAGAAAGTTTCTATTTTTGGAAAGTTTCTATTTTTAGAAGGGTCCCGAGTTCTGAAAACGCACTCAGAAGTTCGAAAAACTCAATAGAACTCTCAGAAAATCAAAATGAAAAAATTGAAAATTTTAAAAAATTTGCAAAAAAAGTTCAAAAAGCATGAAAATCAGGCCAAAAACGTTCAAAATCTGGAAAAACCAGTCAAAACCAGTTCAAGATCAATCAGATCTGAAGATGAAATCATGAAAATCAGTTCTAAAATGGTGAAATCTGTGAAAAATGTGCTCAAGTCTGGAAAATTCGCCCAGCAGCTAAGGAAGATGTCCAAAAAGGTCATGAAGTCCGCCCAGCTCTTAGGAAGCATATCCCTGCATCTTAAAGGAACATCCTTGCATGCTCTAAAGTCCGCCCAGCACATCCTTGACTCCTATGAAGTCCGCCATATGCCAAGAGGTTCATCCTAAAGGTCTTGGAAGTCCGCCATCTGCCAAGAAGGATATCCTAACACCTTCTAAGGTCCGCCACACTTGTCCAAGCATCATCCAAAGTCCGCCATCCACTAAGAGGTTCGTCCTAAGAGGTCTCAAAGTCCGCCATTTGCCAGGGAGGATGTCCTAATGCCATGCAAAGTCCGCCCTTGATATCCCATAGACCCCTAAAGTCCGCCATTTCACTTGAAGACTCGTCCAAAATACTAAGGAAGTCCGCCCTTAAAAGGTGGGACTTGGCTGAAGGCTATTGAAAGTCCGCCTAGGCATGAAAGTAAGGAAAAATCAACATATTTGCTAAGTGTTGGCGCCCAGCTAGGGAGAATTTTGAAATCTGGTTAAGTATGAGGGCCTAAAAGGGTAGAAAATCCTTTCCAAAGGGATAAAATGATGAGAATAAGTGCTAAGAAGTTGAGGAAATACACCCTAGAAAAAAGGGACGTCCAAAAAAGTTCATCCTAAAGACTTACAAAGTCCACCACATGCTTGGAGGAGCTAGCAAAGTATCAAGGACATCCATAATCTTCGTCCAAGATGTCAAGGAAATCCGCCCAAGATGATAAGATGGTAAGATAATAAGAATTTTGGCTAAGTGTTAATGCCAAGTCTAAGAAGAGGTTCGAATATTTGCCTAAGTACAGAGGCTAAAAGGATGAAAAATGAAGACGTTGGCCAAGTATTGTGACACTTTCGAGAGGACAAATGCCAAGATTGAAAGGACATGTGCTAAAGATTATCAGGATGTGGCAAAGAATAAAACAAAATGTGCCTAGCACGATGAGGAAAAGAGATAAAATTTGCCTAAGTATGGAGAAAATGTCGAGAAATTGTCAACTTTGACCCAAGAAAAATGCGCAAGGCAGGGAGAAAGGAAGGATCGTCCTTGGCCAGAAGGAGGAAGAATATGTCAGACATCAAGGAAATTCGCCTAACGAAGACATTCGGACAAGGATTTTTCCTAGAAAAATTCGACTGAGCAAGGAAGTATTTGACTTTGGCAGAGCAAAATAAGCTTAAAATCTCGCCTCGGCAAAGAAAAATAGGGATCTGGCAATGAAATTCTCGACGGAATGGCTTAAGATTTGGTTTGGCTAGACAAAATTAAGGACGAGATCGGAAAATAAACTCTCAGCCAAGAAAAAATGAAGGAAAATCGAGATAGCCATGGGTCCAAGACGAACGGGTTGGAATTAATTGAAATATTTTAATATTTTAATATTGATTTTCAACTATTTGGAAACTTAAAATACCTTGGACAAAATCAAAATTGCCAGACACGAATCGGACGAAAATAAAGCACGCCAGGCGGAGATGAAGTCCGACAAAAAGAAAATTAAATTCACCATGGATTTAATTAAATTATTTAATGTTTTATTTAAAAGTTGAAAAAATCAAAAAAATAAACATTAAATAAAAAAATCGAATTTTTGAAGATCAGTAAGATTTGTCCGGATAAGTTCGAGACTGATCCTTGTCGGAAGATAAAAGGAAAGTTGCCTGTTTGGAAAATAAAAACAAATCGAGATCGAGAAAGATTACGGCAGTTGCTAAATCGAATTCAATCTCTCAGCATTATAATGAGTTTCAGCAACTCATTTTTTCACACACAGCTGAAGAGAAATTTATTCTTTCTCGAAATTGTCAGGCAATTAATTCGTCCATAAGCAAAGTCGAATTTTCCCAGAGGGAGAAGCAGTGTTATGTTGAGGAAGTTTTCGCGGGAAGAGAAAAAGAGATTTATTTCAAAGCTGAATTCTTCTTGAGAGGGGCGCACTTTTCAAAAAAATCAGATTTTTAAATCTGATTTGCATTTAACGCTCCTTCACTGAGGTTTGGTAATTGGTCAATTAAATTTGCTATCTTTTCATGTACTGTCATCTTGACGAAGCTCTGGCAAAATTTTCAATTCCATTCAAGTCACTTTCAGCTTGCTTTTTTGCAGCAAATTAATTATGTGAGCAGCTGAAAGTCAAATTCTCAAATCCAAGGCACAAGGTTTTAATAATTTTAAAAGTCTTTTTATTAATGTTAATATTATGACTGCAGGTTGACGGACACGGCAGGAGTATTATCCAGGAAGCTGAAAATGAAGTTCGCCAACAAGGGTGCTCAGAAGGAAACCAAGGTCATCTCAAAGTGGAAGAATGTCAGGGACACTGACCTCGGACATGTGGATTTTGACGAATTCAAGAAAAGAGTATACGGTCAGAAGGGACTTCCCACGGCAATAGCCAGAAGAATGGTCAGAAACGGGATATTCCAAGCAGCTGGATTCCCTCCGACAATGGATTGTGCAGAGTTAATGGTAGAATGTGCTCGCCATTATGATGCTCAGAAAAGACAGATTATCGCCCCTGACGGAAGGATCTTGGCACACCTGAACGAAGTTGCAATTCAGGAGACCTTTGGCATCCCTGAACATTCAAGAACGGTCTATAAGACCAAAGAAGAAGCCAAAATGCTATATGACAGCAAGTCAGATTTGTGCGCCACAATAGTCAACAAGGTTTGGATGGACAAGCCAAAGCCGTCAATCAAGAAGTTGCCCAAGAGGCCTCGCCGCACGGACTTCAAGGAAGACTTTGGGGATATTGTGCTGATGCTTAACAGAATAGCTGGCAATCCGCAAGGCGCCTTCTTTGAGAGCTGGATGTACTATTTCATCGACGAGGTCACCTCTGGAGTCAAAATGTTCAACAGGTCACGAATGATAAGTGACAACCTCCATGAGCAACTGATCAACCTTGAAGAGACCAAGTCTTTTCACATGAGTTCATATGTGATATACCTGTTGGCCAGATCATACAAGTATCCAGGATTGATCTGCAAAGGCAAAATTGGCAACGGGGAGAACGAGCTCAAGCCTTACGACTGCTATCCTCAACTCCAGTTGAAGGAGAAGACTCACTTCAGGAGGGTGCATGATGCATTCCTAATGCATATCACCAGAAAGCTTCAAGGAGGAGTGCACCAAAGGCTGAGCCATGAAGCAAAAAGTCTTATCAGCAAATATGGGTCTTGGTTCATCTAGTTCCCTAAATTCACATATATCAGGATCCAGGGATTTACTGGAAATCCCTATAAATTGCCTATCTATCCGACTAATCGGATGATATTGCTCGAGGTTTTAAGACAATTAGAAGAGTACCAGAATATTCAGAGGCCGACCAAGAAGGCGTCCGTCACATTCCCATTCTTCATCGGAACATGCTAGAGTACTGTCCATCCGCACAGGCAGCTGAAAGTGCAAGACTAGAGATCCAATGGTATCCTTTCACGGCATACAAGTCCAGGGTCAATTATGACCCACATCATAATATCCGGACAGTGGAAGGGAGAAAATATAAGCACAGGATGGAATTGGAGGATTTCTGGGCAAATGTTGCGGATGAATATGAGGTCAGACGGAAGATGTGGTCCAAGATGTCCTTGGATTTCATGAGAACAATTGAGTTCTGTCGAGTGCCTGATCAGCTTCAGGATGATGGAAACCACGTCCAGCCTCGCTTTGAGGAAAGCTGACCTCTCCCTCCAGTAAAATGGTCAGAGCCAGAGCACGCAGACCTAGCCACCCTGATGAGGCCAGTGACGAAATATTCTCAGTGGTGGGTCGATTATCATGTTCAGGAATTAAGACAGAAAGGAGTCACGCTCACATATGATCTGTTGAGCGAATCAGAATCATATTCCTCTAATGCTGGTGCATCCCATCAAGACTTGGTCAGGATTGGAGAGAAAAGAAAAGAAATAATGCCAAGTGCAGAGCTTGTTTCCAAGAGGCATAAAGGACAACCTTCTCGGTCAGCAGCATCCAGGAACATTGACCAGTTTGTGGTCAATATAGACGACTCCTTGGTGGAAATGCTTGAACCTCTTGCAGCTCAGGAAGTAAATGATGAGCCTATTCAACTAGATGATGAAGAGCCTGTGTCACCAACAGGCACAGAGATTTTAGGTTCAGACAATGACATAGAAGCCCGGGACAATGACTTAGAGGAAGGAATGATTTCCGCCCTCAGAGGGATAGTGGATGCTCCGAATGAGGACGAGGTTCAAGTAGAGGATGGCATCGAACAGTCGACCATTCCAGACTGGCTGTTGGAAAGGATGAAGATCTAGGTGCCTGCTGAGGCTCAACAAGAAGAAGAAGATGATACTGCCGATTTCTTGGCAAGATTAGAGCAGGTTGCAGTCAAGAAGCCCGCCAAGAAGTTCTCCACCATTCAGAGGAACGAGACAGGCAACCGTTCCGTGCACATTGCAGTGCCTACAGTGGACAAGCCACAGGACGAAATCACTCCACAAGAGTATGCAATAACCACTGTTGACCTTGGTCCGACCTCGAAAGGTCAGGAAGTAGAAGAGTTAGATAATTCCGTCTCGACCATTAAAGCGAGACTGGAAAAGGAAGTGACCAAGAAGAAAGAGTATAAAAAGGAGGTCAAACGTCTCAAGGAATATATACAACATTTGACCCAGCCGCTTGATCAGGGCAATGCGACCGTTCCTCCTCTCCTCAATTCATCACAGGAGGTGACTAGGGAAGTTGAGCACGGAATGGTGACGGCCAGGGAAGCACAAGACTGGATGGCAAGTGAAGGCACGGAAGCGGCCTTGTTCATGGAAAAGTTGGCACTGGCCTATGGACGAACCTCTTCATTTCTTTCCAGATTGATGGATATGGCAGAAGCATGGGAAGTTATCCCGGATATGCAGGAAAGGCTTATTCCAAGCCTTAGAGTTTTGAAGAGCACTCCGAGGGAGGAGTTAGTTGATAAAAAGGTGATTGCTGCAGGGGCAGCATATGATTTTCATCACTAGTTTTGGGCAGTGACAATACGAGAAGAAGTCTTGGAGAAGGCAAGAGTCGATGGACTTGGAATTGAAGAACAGGTCAGGAAAATCCAGGAGAAGATTTGCATGATAACTACTGATGTGTTCGACCGTGAAGTCATCCGGGAGAATGACATGCAGTTGGAGAGATTGAAGCATAAAGTTCAAGAAACTTTCTTCTCGACCGCTGGACCTTTCTTGAAACAAGACTTTGCGAGTGGCAAGACTCTCGTCCATTCGAAAGGATTTTGAGAAGCAGGAGGCAGATTGGGAAGGTACTTTTGCTAGATGTGCTGAGAAGTTGGACGGACTTGAATTCCGGATCAGCATGCTGCCGCCTGTCATGATGTACGAGGTCATTGCAGTAGTGTCCAGATTCGCCAAGCACAATGCCACTCAAATAGATAGGGACGCCTCTCCTAGATTGTAGCTGGAACTGCCACTTTTCTGATAGTTTTCTGATGGTTAACTCTTGTTATTTTGGGAAACCCTAATTAGGGTTTGGTTGTAATAATCTCGGCCGTTGATCTTGTTTAAATCTCGGCCCTTCATTTCATTTTTGGAGCTCTATATAAACTAGTGCTCTCTCATTTTTATTTTGTGTGGAGACAAATTATGTATATTGTCGCATTGAGACTATTTTGAATGATAAAAGCTCTTGAGCATGATTTGCCTTGAATCACTTCTTATTGTTGAATAGTAAGCGAGGTTACATATTGCCTTCCGCCATAGATTAGAGTTAAAGTTAGATTAGGTAGAATTTGCTTTGAAAAGTTGTTAATTGAATGAGAGATTGATCGTATTGACTCAATGGTGAAGTGTAGCTCATACTTTTTTCGAATGGATGATTTGCATTCGATTTGTAAAGTTAGCCTGAGCTCTTAAACGTGGAAGCTTAACTTCAACCTCATTCGAGGTGTGAAAATTATTCTCACAAACCCCTTGAAGATTGCACCCATTTTGCGTATGTTGTCCTGCAGGAGGCGAAACAAAGTGTGGTTTATTTCTCTTCACCGAGTCCTTACTGTCTCTTGAGTTCTTAGGCTTAGACTAGATTTCCTAAACCCTATTCTTTTGCCATTTTTTTTGAGATCCACAATTGAAAGTCCTAATTGAGAACCTACAAAGATAAATTTCCTAAGTCCCTAGCTTGTGCAGACTTTCTACGTAAGTCCCCTTGTTCATTACCAGCAAATCACAACGACCATTGAGCTTATCCACACGTCGAGACCCGACTAAAGAAACCTTGGAATCGCCTATGCGGTGGTTTTTCAAGAGAGGATAGAGTGTCTTTGGACATTTTATTCTGTGTGTTCGGTGGATGATAAAACACACACCAACAGAACGCAGCCCCCATCTAATCTACCACCCATTTATGGTCACTCTGGATTCTCAAGCTCAAAGTGCACAACCTATTGCAAACAAGAGAACAAAGGGGCCTTTGGAACTTGCATTTCAAAATGAGAGTAGAGCCATTGCCGACCAAAATGTAGCAAGATGCATATATGCCAATGGATTAGCTTTTAATGTTGTTTGTTCTCCATATTGGAAAGAGATGTTGAGAACGGTTAATGAAGCTCCAAAAGGGTACAAGGGCCCGAGTTATGAGAAGGTGTGTGGCACTTTATTGGAAAAGGAGGTTTCGTTGGTTGAAGATTCATTGAAGCCTATAAGAGATTCATGGGTTGAGACAGCTGTGTCCATTGTTTCGGATGGTTGAAAAGACTCAAAAAATCAACCTTTGATCAATGTCATAGCGGTGTCCCCTAAAGGGGCAATGTTTTTGAAAGTTGTGGATTGTGAGGGGCAAGTAAAAGATGGACAATTTATTGCTAATATTCTCATTGCAGCCATTGAGCAAGTGGGACCCCGCAACGTTGTTCAAGTTGTAACGGACAACGCCAAGAATTGTAGAGCTGCAAGGTTGTTGGTTGAGGAAAGATATTCACATATTTTTTGGACACCTTGTGCAGTCTGTTCACTCAATCTTATGCTGCAAAAGATTGGGAATAAAATTGCATGGATCAAAGAATTGTATGTTCAGGCTGAGGACATTCATATGTTCATCACCAACCACCACTTTTCTCAAGGGATCTTTAATTCATTTTCAAAATTGGAGCTATTGAAGGTAAGTTAAGTAATATTTAAATTTTTTGATTTTCATAATTTGATTGTGTATTCTAATTTAAATTCTTCTTTAAAGTTTATTTTTAAATTTTAATTATTTTTTTTAATTTGCAATAGGTTGCAGAGACTCGCTTTGCCTCTAACACAATCATCTTGAGATGACTCATGAAAGTTAGAGAGGCACTTTCTATTAAATATTAAATGTAATATTAATGGTCATCTTAGCAATATTTAAGTCTTTAGTTAGACTTAGTTTGTTTCAGTTAACTATTTGTCTATCTTTTAGTCACGTTTAATTAACTCTTTCAGTCACGTTTAGTTAACTCTTTCAGTTAACTAAATCTTCTCCCTAATTTGTAGGGTTTGTAAAATGTATAAGAGCAAGACTCTTCTTTAATAAAAATCATTTGATTATTTATCAAATCATCATGGTTGTTTCTACACGCATTTGTTTGAGCTCGCAATTTTTCTTTTTGTCTTTTTTTTCTGGAGTTTGTGGGTCCTTTTTTTCTGCACGGGACTAGGGTTTTCTGGGCGCAACTGTGCTTGGCGTGTTTTTTCTCTCGATTTCTAGGGTTCTTTCTGCAAATCCGCGTCATTCTGGCCGCCCCTCTGAGTCGTGTGAAGGTTTTCTAGGACACATTTTTTCCTTCATTCTGGCACACATTTTTTCTTACATTTTCTGGGCCATGACTTCTGATTTCTTCATTCTTCCTGGCACGGTTTTTTTTTTAAAATCTCTAATCGCACGACTCTGCATTTCAGCGCGATTTTTCTATTTAAATCTAGGCGCATTTTTTGTCAGTTTTTGGGCGCACATTTTCTGCAGATTTCCTGTTGTTTGGTGCTGGATTTCTGCTTTGTTTTCAGACATTTTTTTGCAAAATTGTGGGCAGAAATTATTTCTGGGTGTTGCAGCTAGGGTTTTTGAGGCAGAAAAAAAATTTTGATTCCAAATTCTTTATAGGTTTTTCAAGAGGATTTTTGGGTAGTCGTCCGATTTTTTTGGGTGTCTCAAAATCCGTGCCTTGAAATTTGTGCCAAGTTTTTTGAGGTGATGGCAGCTTGAAAAAAAAATTTGGAGCCAATTTTGACAAAAATTTTGGGAAAAATACAAATTTCTGTATAGAGTTTTCAAAAATGTCCCTAGCAAAATCTGACTTAATTTTCACCTTATGAAGCCTTGGACATTCCATCAAACATTTGTCATGCAAAGTCTGTACTTGCTGTTTGGAGTTTCAGTTTGTTTTGGTTTTGTTTTGATTGATGCCAAGATGTGAGAATGCTTTGGAATTGATGCTAAAACAACTAACAAAGTAGAAATACTATGCAATGTATTTTTGTGTTTTTGGATGCAATAGGATGACTTAACTTCAAGCAAATGATTATCTACAGCCAAATGACATTTCGTCATATACTTTGTATGCAACCTTCTATATGCCTTTATTTGCAAAGATGCCCTCTAATTATGATTACAATGATGCATACCAAAATACAAGCTGATTATAACGCACTAGGTAATGACCTAATTTGCAATATGATTGAGTTCTTACAATGGCCTTATAGGCTGCAACTGAACTTTTACTCAGACTAAAAAACATATACATCAGAAATAGCAAAAGGAACCTGCTTTTGAAGGCTGGAATAGCATAGACGATGAGTGAAGATGACCTCAGAATTTTATCAGCATTTATTGTGCCTTCTAAACATAAAATCGTCCTCCTCAAGCATGGCCGCCCCTGTCCATGTATGCAGACTTTGGAATAAATAAATGCAGCAATTTAGGCCCACCAAATGATGCTTGGAATGTTTGTCAGGTCCTTGAGACTCCTTTGCTCAAATGCCCACAATGATATGATGCTTGTTTGTAGAAATAGTAATGAATAGTCCTTCCAAGGGTGCCGCCCCAGCTGTGAATGATCAGACCTCAGAAATAAATAAATGCAACTCCTTTCCAACGCCTAACCACTCCCAAAATGATAGTATAGTCTTCCCAAAGGAAAAGCTCACATTCCCACAAGGGATCGATGCACATAGAAGACAATACAACCATAAATCTGAGTACTCATGCCACCATCGACCTTCAAGAAAGTCTGTTATAAAATATGCTAATGATCCAAATTGTGCAAGCAACGAACTCCAAATGAAATCACCTTACCTTTCCTTCCCAAATTTGCCAATGAAGTCCAAATAGGAAGTCTGAAGTAACTCCCTCAATTTCCAACTAGGGTTGATATTTCACAACTGAAATTGGATCCTTAGAGTCTTCAAACCCTCAGGCAATGAAAGCATTCAAGCTCTCTTTCTACCACGCAGGTATGTAAGAAGTAATAAAATCCAAGTGTGTTTGAATGACTAGCAATGAGTTATATACTTTTTCTAACCCATCTCCAAGAAGCTTCTAGAAAATAATATTATTTTATTACTTAAGTGACTTTACGATATAATATTTATTTTAAGTCACTTTATTAAATTAATTTAAATATAAGGCCACCATGTCGAAAAACCAAACCAGACACTGGAAAACCAAATGTTGGAAAACCAAACCGGACGCTAGAAAACCAAACCTTACGTTGGAAAACCTTACAAATAATTAACTTAATAATTTCTCCTTATTGCTCCAAATTGGGGACATGACAAATTTACACAAGATTTTGAATATCTTTCAAAGTTTTTGAGAGTTTTTCTCAAAAATCTTACACTTTCTAAGCCTCTTTTTTCACACAACTTTTGAAAACTCGGAGTTGTGCCAGCTGATTGTCCAGTGTTTTGCCAACTGATCACAAAGTCACCTCGTTTTTCGTACTTTGGAAAACAGGAGGGATGGCGTCTTTGTCCAATATTATGTTGGAAAGTTCACAGAGGTTCAATGGAAAGAATTACAACATGTGGAAGCAGAGGATGCTTACCATCTTTGAGTACCGGTGTCTGGATGAGCTTGTTCTTGGTACAAAAGTGTGTCCCACTGCTGTTGGGAAGGATCAGGACAAGTATGATGGAAGTAATAGGGAGGCAATCATGCTTCTTAAATTATCTATCGCCGATTAGATGTTACTAGAAATACCATCTGGTAAATCTGCTGCGGAGATCAAGAAGCATCTGAAAGATCTTCATGAGACCTTAGACAAGGGAAGGGCTTTCTTTCTGAAGAATATGCTCTTTTCTATTATGATGGATGACCAAGTGTCTTTGCAAGAGCACTTGATGAAAGTAAAAAATATTCGCGATCAATTAGAGGCCATTGGTCGTAAGGTAGAAGAGGAGGATATGGTGGTGATCACTTTGAAGAGTTTTCCACGTTCCTACGAGCACTTCATCGAAACGCTCAACATTACATCCACCAATGTTGACTTGAAGTTTGATGAGATGTGCAACAAGCTTTGCAGCAAGATCGGTGGAAGAAGTAGTTTGGGAGCAACAGTGAGTCTCCAAGTGTTGAACAAGCATTTACTGCCAAGGCCGTTGGCAAAGGCAAATCCACTCAACAGAAAGGACAAGGTGATTCATAGGAGGGCTCCAAGAAGTCTTTTATTTGCCATTACTGTGGGAAGATTGGTCTTATACAGAGGTATTGTAGAAAGCAGTAGACTGATGAGAAGTCTAACCAGGAAGCATTTCAGCAAAGTGCTCACTGAAATATGCTAACCAAATTTTTTCTTGAATTATCATAACACAAACCAGCAGTAGCCAACTTGATTAGCGTTAGCTCCACAATTGAAACCAAGTACGAAAGATCTCAACGCCAAGAATGCACACTCAATCCCAAGGAAGGATAGGTATTGTCATATGGCGGAGAAACTAAAATAACAACTTGAAATGAAACAAACTCAATGTCAAGAATGTGCACTCAAGATCCCACTGAGGGCGAGGTGCTAACATATGACGGAGTGATTAATTGAAAAACTGGAAACTAATAGGCGGATAACCAGCCATGAAACTACAACAATCTAATTCATCCGCTGCGGCGGGCATCCACTTGAGAGTGGGGATTCACCACTTTAAAAGTGGGTACAAAGAGAGATACAATCAATTATCCACACTGGCGGTAGACCATCCAGGGGTACTTAATGTGAAAAGAAAGAAGAATTAATTGCAGCAATTAGGACTGGAACAATACTACTATTTACAGTCTTACAAATAAGGAATAAAGCTGCAAATTACATATGAATTTCAATAGCTTCAAAGCACAAGAGTAATAGATGATCTCATACAAGTAATTATCTCTCTAACTACTGATAATGAATCAAAAATCAGAACTTCTAAAGTCTGATACAAAAATCAGTAAACTGAAAATGTCAATCAGCAACTGTGAAAACCAATGAAATATTCATAACTCACTCATTTCACCTCCAAATCGAATGAGATTGAATGCAATGGACTTCTGGAAGGTAAGCGACCATGCTAGGATGAAGAAATAGCAACAAATCTTGGTCTTTAATTCCTAGCACACTTCCCAATGCAAACTAAATGGTACGGCCCTTGAAAGGGGCGATTTGCTTCTTAAAAATCAAAATCTCCAAAGTAAAATCTGATACTTGGTGGAAAAGGGCACCCATGGCAAACAATAACATTTCAAAAGTACCCAGAAGCAAATAAAAATTATTCAAAGAGCTGCATACATTTTACACTTTCAGCTGTATGTGATCCAGCAACTCAAAACTGGAAATATCATCAAAAAGACTTCATCTGTTGAACTCAATCTGCTAGTCTGAATGAGAAGCAACAAAAGGCCAACTAGGTGTTGTATTTCAAACACGAAATTGGTTAGAGGCTAGGAGGTAGCATCCTCGAAGCAAAATATCACTTGTCAATTCGACAGCATAACAGTATAGTAAGCAATTGGATACCAAAGCTGGAGCAAAAACCTTTATTTTATAGAAGTCCATAAAACCTTTCAAATTCTTTAGAAGACACACCAAAAGACACAAGAGTCTTTCCAAATTTCCAAAAACAATTAATTCTTCAAAATGGCGTCCCTTTTTGCAAGCTAACACATTTCACTTTATTTAAAAATATATCTCCTTAAAGTGATGTCCACTTTTTCCTAAGGCATTAAAATATATTTAATACTTCTTGAAGGCGTCCCCCTTCCAATTCCCTCTTTTAAACACAACTTAAAGTTGTTCTCCTAGGCCAAGGGATCAACTACAAATTATAACAATAATGCCTTTATTCTCCAAAATTAAACCATTAGAAGCCAAACTTGAATTGCATTAGATGCTCCAACAGAAAATGAAGACCTTGAAGACTGATAACTGCATACTGCCAAAATTAGAATTTACTATAAATAGTAAACTCCCTGAAAAACCATAGAACCTCAGAACTAGAAACCCTAATTTTACCTCAAACAAGCCTACAAGCTTCCGGAATAGGCTGACGAGTGACAGAACAGATCACTGATGAGAAGGGGACATTACACTCAGGTAGCAGAGCAAATTGAGCCGAAGGAGTATGTACACTTTGCATTTTGATGACTAGCACAATATGGGTAGACTTAGTTTTTGGTTTGTATGATGACCATTAAGGGAGGGTATTAAATATTAAATGTAATACTAATGGTCATCTTAGCATTATTTAAGTCTTTAGTTAGCTTTAGTTTGTTTCAGTTAACTATTTGTCTATCTTTTAGTCACGTTTAGTTAACTCTTTCAGTTATGTGTAGTTAACTCTTTCAGTTAACTAAATCTTCTCCCTAATTTGTAGGGTTTGTAAAGTCTATAAGAGCAAGGCTCTTTTTTAATAAAAATCATCTGATTATTTATCAAATCGTCACTTTCTAGCATTGTGATTAGCAACAATTGGTCTATATGGAGGCAAAGCAGCACTGAAAGAGCAACAAAAATTAAGAACATTATATTAGATGACTCATGGTGGGACGATGTGGAGTATCTCCTTAGTTTCATCGAGCCCATTTTGAGTATGATTCGCTATACTAACATGGACAAGCCATGCATTGGAAAGATATATGATGGTATAGACTCAATGCTTGAGAAGATCAAGTGCACCATAAATGTGAAAGAGCAAGACCCTGAAGAGACTTTCGTCAAACAAGTGCAAACAATTGTTGAAGAAAGATGGAACAAAATGACAACTCCATTACACCTTCTTGCCTTTGCATTGACTCCAATATACTGCAATAGTCAGATTCTTTCAGTGCCAGGAAGGCTTCCTCCATATAGAGATTTTCAAGTGGCTGAAGGGTACAAGGCAGCATTCATGAGACTCTTCCCTGATCCTGATTTGTGAAATGTAGTCACGAATGAGTTTATTGATTTTGTGCACTCAAGTGGTCTAGATTTTGATGCTCTTCGTGATAGGTTCTTAAAGGATGCTCATAGTTGGTGGTACTTCCATGGACAATACTTCCAACATTTGCAGCCCCTTGCAATCAAAGTTTTATCACAAGTTTAGTAAATTTTCATACTTTAGTTTTAAAAGTTTCATAATTTCATTTATAATTTATAATTTTTTAATTGTTTACTTTGTCTTCATAGGTTGCTAGTTCATCTGCATCTGAGAGGAATTGGAGCACATATTCTTTCATCCAATCAGTAAAGCGTAATAAATTGCTCTCAAAAAGAGCGGAGAATTTAGTATATGTGCATTCCAAATTGTGTCTCCTTTCACACAAACAACGTGACTACAAGGAAGGGGAGACGAAGTTGTGGGATATAGAGCCAAAGGATACTGACTTGGATGCTTCCACTTCCCACCATATTGCATATGAGGAATCCAATATCCAACAGCAGCATGGGCACAATACTAGTGCTAGTGATAGTACCATTGGCACTACTTGTGATTCATCTAGTCTTCCTACCTCATCTAATGTCAATGTTGACATTGATATTGATGATTTAGAGAATCCATTTGATGATTAAACCTTTAAAAGTGGTGTAATGTTGAACTTGAAGTTTGAGCGATGAATATTTATCATGCATGTTTTTAATGATATTCAAGTTTATGGTGTTTTTGTTGTTCATATGATGTTATGTGATATTCTAATCTTAATTCATGCTTCTAGGCTGCATTATATATATATATATATATATATATATATATATATATATATATATATATATATATATATATATGTTTTTTATACTAACAAACTGAACCCAGCCCCCAAAAAATTTAGCCAAACCGGCAAACCGAACTCCCAAACCAGTACCGGAACCGGCAACTTAGTATTCTCTTGACTTATTCTAAGATCAAGCAGTCATCAGAAAATAATCTGGGCAAGTGTGCTAACAGTAGGTCTGGTGTTTTGTTGAAGTCAAACTATTTTCAACTTGATACGGTGCTACTTGAAGATTCTCCCTTTCTTTCTTAATGTACTCTTGCATGATAATGCCCCACAAGAAGGATAAGCTCTTCATCAACTGTATTCTTGTTCATATTGTTGATTTATGATCAGATTTAATGCACAGAAAATTAATTCAAATCAGACACAATAACACAGCAGCTACCCTGGAAAAACCCTCCTCTTGAGGGAGAAAAACCCAACAACAAATATATCTCTTTTATATATAAACAAAGGCAACAATTACTTTACAATGAGGCCAATCACAAGGCCAATATTCTGCACCAATAATGGCAACAATAACAATCTGCCCTTCATGAGACTCAGATCTGCACTATGAGTATTTCACAATCTGCTTCTTGAATAATTCGCACTTTTCTCTTGAACACTTTGCACTTGTCTCTTGAACAGTTCGCACATGAGTGAAGGAAGGAGATGAACTTGCTTCATTGCAAAATGAAAGGAAGAGACCTTGTATAAATACACACTTATGAGAGAGGTCGCACCTCTTCATGTAGAAGGTCGGCCCATAATACAAAAAGATAATTACAAATATAACTTGCGAATTACAAGGAAGGTCGGCCAAGATAACAAATAGGTGCTCTATAAATTAAATAGCTCTCAAGCTAATATTTAATTTATCCAATCAAGAACAATTAACAGGCTGGAAGGAATCGTACGGAGCTGCATTTATCATCAACACATATTGGGATTTTGTAGGGCTGAATTCTATGCACATACAACTGCTTGGTCATCCTTCAATTCTCTGTCAAGCAGATTTTCTTCAATGTCACCATCCACATCCATGGTTCATACAAGCAATGACACCAGATGTACAGATTGCCTAATTGTAATATGCAACAACAGTCAACAAGTTATTGTACAAGAATAAAAGTAGTGAAGAAATTTAACTGGCATTGCAGTTCATCAATGCACACTTGGAACATGGATACAGAAAAGATACCTAATCGGCCAGATGTAGAAAGACTGATGCAATATATAATCATAATGAGCAATAACCAAATAACCAAGAACATATTTGTGAAACCAATCTATTTCATTTTGATTCACAAATCTATTTCATTTTTACGCTTCTCAAACAAGAAAACCTGGAAAATGGTACATATAACTCCATGAAAAACATGAATTAACATGTAGTATTTCACTATAGAAGCATTTACTGTATAACAATAAGTCATAACTTAGAAGTAGAAGCTTCATACAACAGTGACAAACTAATCTTTGATTAATAGCTATGAGCACAAATCAAGAAGGAATGAATCAGACAAAGATCTTACAAACTTGACAGAAAGAACTTAAAATATATGTTGTTTGAGATCTCAATACAACCTCAATAATTATTAAAATAATATTCTTTATTTATTTATTAATGCTCAACTATGTAAAATATTGTAAAATATCTAGATAAGATCGTCTTAGTTGTTCGAGATCTTATCTGAAGTTTCTTTTAGAAACTTCCTATTTTTTCCTGAGATAAGATCGTGTTCGATCTTATCCTGTAACATCTTGTAAATTATTTATTTATCACATTGCTCATTGTTAATACATCAAATATTTTACCAATTACCTGTGTAATATGGTATCAGAGCAGGAGAATTAAAAAAATCGATTTTCTAAAATTTCAAAAGAAATTTTTAAAGTCTTTTGAAGATCGTTTTTTTATTGTTGAAATTTTCATGGGTTGTAATTCGAAAATTTTAGGGCTCATTTTTTTTAAAAATCGCGGCCTTTTCTGGATCTAGTTCTCCCATGATTTCTCTTTTTCCTGTCTGTCGAAATTATTCCCGCCGCTGATTCTGAGGGCTGTTTTTTTGGTTCGTGTCGCCTCTATGTGAGCTTCCTTACAACTCGTGACGGGTTTAGTGACCCTTTCTCTACGGATTTTGTTTGTGTTTGTCTTTGTCGTGCACGACGTTGTGATGCTCCTACGTTTTTTTTTGGCGACGTTTTCTCTACAGCTCGCGTGCCATCTCTGCAAGTCGTGTTTTCTTTTCTAGGCAGACCCTGCAAATATTGGGTGCTTTCGTGACCGCAATTTCTAGATCTTCAAACGCGTTTTTCAAACGCATTTTTGCTTTCGAAAATCTGCATTTTTGGCATCATTTCTAAGCTTCAAAAGGTCATTTTTTGCCTGTACCAGCGACGGCTAGGGTTTTTGCAACCTGGGTGCTAAGATTTCAGCAAACTTCTAGCATTTTCTGCAATTTTTTGAAGCTTTCATGGCGGCTATGACATTCTGCAATTTCGACTAGGGTTTTAACCCTTCAGATCAAGTCGAAAATTTTTTCTGATTGTAGATTCTTGGTGGGTTTTTCGAGAGTTCAACTGGGTCGATCTCCGATTTTTTTGGGTGCTTCGTTTTCCATGCCTCGGTTTTTGTGCAGCTTTGTTCTGGCGGCTAGGGTTCCAGACCCTCTGTTTTTGAAGCCGACAATCGATGTTCTGGGTTTTTAAATATTTTTTGTCCCGTACAAAGAAAAAAAATCCGTCTTCTGGGTTCGGGAGGGTTTATAATTTTGTCCTCAAAAATTAAGAGTTTTTGTCCTCTATACCCTTGTCAGGGTTTCTATCATTCGGTAGGGCTCTCTGGTTTTTACCTTTTTTTCTGAAAAAAATGATGATTTGTAATCTTGGGTTTGGCGATTTTTTCCTCAAAAATCGTGGTTTGGTGCAATTAGTTTTTTGGTCGCAGTTGGAGCGAACATCTGCACATCTGGCTTCTTGCAGTCTATTCTGGGGTGTCATGCTCATCTGCAAAAGATTGGAGGGTTTGCCAATTTTTCCTCAAAATTGTAGCAGCTGTTCTCAGTATGTCTCTGGTTACAGGGAGGGACAGTTTTCCAACTTTAGGTTGGATGGTTGGTGTTGTTATTTCCAGAAGTTCTGCAGTTTCTGGGAGGGTTGGTGGCAGACTCATCTCAAGTGGCAGAGTCAGTGGCAGGCTCTTGTCTTTTGTTGCAACAACGTTTTGAGAAGAAGGGGGTACCCTTCTTTGTTCTCTCTGGGTAGTTAGAATGATGACCATTAAGGGAGGGTATTAGAATAATATCTTTCTATTTATGTTGTAATGGTCATCTTGTCGTTGCTTTTTCTAACTTAACGATTGTTTCTTTTAGAAACATCGTCTCTTGTAATCTATAAAAGGAACTCTCGTTCCTCTTGATTAATGCACAACAATATCGATTCTGTAACAATAATAAATACAATTCAAGAACATAACTTATTTATTGTCCAAGAGAATACCTTAGAGCTGCTCTTAGATTGAGAATCATGTGTAGATTTACTATTATTTGGACCAGACATCGATGTCCACGCATGGTTCAGCATGACTTGAGTTTCTAAGCCTGAATTTCTATCCTCGGGGAATGGAAGTTCAAATGTAGTTCCCAACAACTTAGTTGAGTAATTGAACTGCAAACAAACAAAGTGAGCAAAATTCAGAAAGAGAATCTATTAAAGACATGAGATTTCTAAATTCCATTTAGCGAAAATTGAAAGAGCTTCTGGTAATAACTTATAATATTTTTTAATCTAATTAAATCAAATTAAAAGCAAATTCATGCTGATAAGCACTTTACAATTAGAAGTTGGAGATTGCACAACATTTTTGTCAGACCAATCATTTCAACAGAAAAATGTTTGATATGTCCACCAAATTAATTTAATTTTTTGCCAAATAGAGAGATATTAGAATGGATTTTAAAAACTATATTAAACTATACATTAACTAATGAATTATCACTTCCTTGTATTTTCTTTGAAAACATCTCCCATCGTGAGTGTTCTTTGCTGTTACTTTATCTTCATAAAGTTTGTTAAGATCTTCAACTTGGCATGCTAAGTTATTATCTTCAAATTGGCGTACTTTATTAATATCTTCAAACATTGTACGTGTTGGATTTCAACTTGTTTATTCTTCATTAGACACAAATGATCTTTTATGTATACAATATCATGTGTGTGGCTGCCTACACTATCGAAGTTCTGATATTAATCAATACATACACAAAAATGAAACTCTTATTAGAATTTCTTAGAGTAATGCTGTTTCAATTTACGTGATGCACTTTTTCACAAATAGATTACTGGATAATGTTAATGTAACAATGAGAATTCCAAAGGTTTCCAGATACATGTGTGCTTTGAGAGTGGTGCGTCTTTATATATGGTTGTTGACATTCAGGCAACGTCTTTGCCTTGGAATGTCAAGGCAGCCAATGAAGTGTTGGTGTATTCATTCAGAAGCCTTTGCTCAAATTTGGGGACTACAGGAAATTAAATCATAAAAATGATTTAATTTACATAACTTTTAGTATCTTACCTAATCAAGAAAAAAATAAATCAAATCAAAGCATAAAAAAGAAATTTTTTGTTATTTAAACCAAAGTGGAAGATTGTTTTACAACAGTCACCTTTGAAACGCCCATACGTGGGAAGGAAACCCCAATAAGAAAACCAAAGACAATTCCAAAAGTTGCTGTAATGATAAGCCTCATGGTCTCATTTGGCTTCTTCAGAGCTCCGCTGCATGTTAGCAATGAAACAAACATTATTTCATAAATAATCAACACCTGTTTCTATACAAGTATACAAAAGGAGAAAAATGTTAGGGCAGATTAAAGAAAATAAAAATTTACTAAACTGGCCAAGGCCCAAAGATAATAAACAAACTGGGATCAATATTAGAATATACATAACAAAATAGCATTTATTCATTTTTATAAATTGAAATCTGGCAGCTGAAACTAAGGTTGGGTTTGTGAACCTGTTGCATTTGCTGCTTGCCATTATGGATATCACTTCTCAACACATACACTAGAAATTATGCCCATGGTACAAGTTGCTGCCTTGATTCTTTATACAAAAGATGTTGTGAGACAGTCTTAAGCAATGCCTCACTAAGGCAATTACCTGTCTCAAGTTTCCCTGTATAATACAGTTAACTAGTCATAATTCAAGAAAAAAAATTGAAGACTTAGAAGAGTTCATGCTGTGAAAGAATCCATACATAAGATAGAATAAATAAGAGCACACCCCTCATCAAAACGTAAGAAATGAAGTGATCCATAATCATCTACAAAACTATGCTTTATGGATTACAAATCGGTAAAATTTATTGTGCTCTTGTTTTAGAACTGTTATTTACTCTTTCGAAGCTGAACTATGTTCACATAAACTGGATATTAATTCAAAACACAAGCATACACAGTTAACACTTCAGCTTTCACCTGAGAAACCCCCATTATGGAGGAGAAAACCCAACTTGGTAGGTGCCAATCACACTTTTACCTATTGTATTACTTGTAATATGAGGAATTACAACTCCAATGGCTGTTTCAACCAATAGTGTCATGGTGTGATGGTTAAGTTGTTGTGTTGTTATTCTTGTCATCAAAGTTCAAACCCCATCAAGGTGTAATTGTTGAGAATTTATATTGGGGATGAGGTACCCTGTTTGTGACCTTACCGGTTCATAGCTCCAGGTCAAAAGTGTTTACCCCTCTTAATAAAAAAAAAACTCCAATGGCTGTTTCAACCCTCAGTCTTTTTCACTGTGAACTGGAAATGTGTTTTTTGGTGCTCAACAATGGTGTCTTACACTCCTCCAAAACTTCCAATAAGCGTCAACATAATCCTAACCTCTTTCTTCTAGTTGGGGCACGGTCCTCCCATGCACTGGAAGCATCAAAAGTCATGCCCTATCAAATTCCCTAACTGTTGTCTATGCCATAGTGAATTTGCCAGTTGCAACAGTATAAAATCACCATGTTATTCATGCAATTGCAGTCGTATTTTACCATTCATTGAGGAGTCCTAACCATTCTGCAGAGTATATAGACAATCATCATGGTAGACAGACAAATGATGTGGTATATTTGCAATCACTGGGGTGAGCACACATTCACCAGACACTTCAGCACTTCCCTCCAGACAGCATATTTGTCCGTCCTAAACAGCCAGTACTTGCACGTTTTCAAATTTCAGAAAAAAAAATATTTTCTTGTTCCTTAATTCACCTAGATCCTTTTTGTATTATGAAGTTTATATACTATTTTGCATACTAAAATGAGGGGACCAAATCTGCACCATGATATGATAGTAACCAGTGATTTGAACCAGATAGATAACTTAAGTTAATTCTATTAAGAACAAATAGCATTGTGTGCAAGTAAATTGACAAATTAATCTAACCCCAAAGTGAACTACTTTGTTTCTGCCTATTAATAACGATGAGCCCTAACATATTAGATGCCCCAACAGAGTAATAAAAACAAAATCTACACAAAATACAATTTTTCTGACGAGAATATATAATATTCTAAGGAAGCACTAGTCATTAAATACAAAGTAGCTTTTTCAGATTTATCAGAAATGAAAAAGAATTGTTTTTCTTTTACTAACACGGAGGGGGTTAGGGGCTCTTGCCCATGACATGCAAAAACCTCCTTACAACAGAAGAGAATATAAAAACAATTAAGAAAAAGCGAGAACACAGAAATTCCTATACAGGGGAAGACCAGCATAACTAAAAACACGACCAAGAACCAGCCAAACCATTTCTACATACCGACCGAGACTTACTGCATACTCAAAATCCCCCTGCTACCCACACCACCATCCACATCACCTGAACCATTCACATCAACACTCCCAAAGCCACCTCCAAACCACCTGCAAGCTCCAACGACCACAAACTTCGGGACTGACAATTTTTCATCACTGTAGTTTGCCGGGGCAGCAAACTGGAGGCTGTATATCACCTCTTCATGTTGCTCGACCCAAAATAGCACATGATCCTCTAAGGAGAGAACACATCACCTCTTGGACACCCTTATTGTGCACAACCGAGATATTTTTAACCACCATGCAAGGATGAAGGCAGAAAGAATGGAAATTTTCCACAGTTCTAAGCACTATCACGTAATGTCCCCATTTTCTGAGTGGTCACCTAATGGGGTTAGTTAGCCTATCCTATTTCCCGTAGGCTAGGCTAGAGGGCTAAGGGAATGACCTAATTGATTAAATATTATATTTAATCAATTTTATTGGCAAATTGAAGATATGAAGTGACTTTCTATATTTTGTAAGCCATTTGGAAAATAAAATAAATTAAATTAAATGGCCTTGAAGGTGGATGTTTGCTGCTGTCTGATAAATTAAATACATGAATTAATAATAAAGATGACAATACATGCATAAAATATATCTTTATTTGCTCATGAAATTATTACAGAAGAAGACCAAAGTCGATCCAACTAGATCATACTACTCTCCTTGACGATACACAATGTATTTAAAGGACTCGATGGTTGCCAAGTGAAACACAACCGTTAACCAACCGATGCTTATAAATACCCAAAGCCGACAACAACTAATACAAACAATTGATACATAGTCGAATAACCAATATTACCAAAGCATAATAATAGACATTGTAGACCGACTACATCATCCCCCCCAACAAAAAAAGTTGTCTTCTTGACGACAAGTAAACGTCAAAGTAAAATTAGGGAAGATGTGTCAAACTGATGATGATGTTGTGGACAAGGATCAGTAACCAAACTTGGAAGTGAGCTTTGCAAACTCGGATTTGGAGTGTACTTGGCAATTCAAATGAGTGCAATGGGGGTAAGGGGGCAACGCCCCCACGGGGTCAAGGGCAGCACCCCTTTGTGGGGATCTAGGGCCAGCACCCCCAACGGGGTCAAGGGATAGCACCCCTTGCAAGGGTCTAGGGACAGCGCCACCAACATGGTCGAGGGGCAGAGGCCCTCACGAGGTCCGAGGAGCCCCCGCCACCAAGCCCAATTTAAGACCTTCAAAACCACACAGAACTCTATGACGCACCTCATTTTCATGAATTTTTAAGTGGCAAAAAACAATACTAACGAAGCCAAAAAATAGAGATTTTGTGATGTTTAACTAACATATGCCACGCCATACGATATAAGGGTAATGATGTCGTTGAAGGGGGGAGAAAACTCCCTACTGCCTCCATGCCAATCTTGTCGAGAATGACTATCGTACTCTGTTAATTTCTGGAGTGAATCGTACCATTTGTTCCTTCTTTGTATTGCCCAATCTGCTAGGAGTTGTATGGGATGCAATCATACCTTGTTTCTACTACATCGTATGTTGTTGCCCTTCGTCTATCGTACCATGCAAGGATATACACTCCATCGTACTATCCTTTCAATGTTTCACCATATGGTCACTTCAACTCCTCACCACCATACTATCTCCTCAATTATGTATTGTACGACTTGCTTCCTCCTCTTGTCGTACCACACTTGTCTAGGTCATACATCAATGATTGCCTATCATACGTTTTGATTTTTCCTTAACCTATTTAGTCATATGACAATCTCTTGGTGTCTTCGTACGATGCAATTAAATCTCCCTCGTAAGATGTTGATATGTTTGCTTTGCATGATGTTGGGTCGTACTATCTTGTTTTCTTTCGTTCTCCTTCGTACAGTATTAGGTTGTACAATCTCGCTTTCTTCTTTCTTTCGTCGTACGATGTTGGGTCATACGATCTCCTTCCATGCTATATTTGTTTTTGCGAATTCTTCTATTTTTGTGCGTCGTACCTCTTCCTCACACCGTACGGTATTTACCTCCATCTGCCCTCTATTGTACGTCGTATGGTCTATAATGTACTATTAGACGTACAATTTGCAATTCTCCTTTGGATTTTTCCGTATAGTGCCCTTTTGTGCTCGTCCTAGCTCTCACAAAATTCTTAATGGCCATGTGTTACCGAGGGGTTGTACTATATTTGCTTTCTTCCATGCGATGATGATTTTTTCCTTGCACAGTACATTCCAATTTATACCTCGTACAATGGTGAGGATGTTTGTGTGTCCTCACGTCTTCGTCCTTTTTCATACATGGTAAGCCGTAGTCATACAATATGGATGATGCTCATCCATACGCTGGTTTTTTTCCTATTCCTACTTGATCGTACAATGTCTTTCTATTTGTTGCTCTTTCATACAGTGCTCCCCTTTTCACTGCTCTTACTAGATTGTACACTACTCTATCGTACTACACTACGTCGAACTTGGTAGTTTGACTGTATGGTTTTGTGATGATTGTGTCATACGGTGACCTTAGACCCTTCTTGTTGCCCACGAATCTCTTCTCTTTTGTTTTTTCTTAGCAATATTTTAATGCTTTTTAATATATTCACTTTGATTTTTCGCCTTTGAGGTTTGTTTTTTGCTTTTTTCTATAAATTTTCTTTGAAGTTGATTCATCTTGATCAATATTTGTGCATTCCAAGTTAATTATTTTGCTTTTCATACTTTGAGATGTACTGTCTATTATTTTGCATTCTTCTACAAAGTCGGATACATCCACTACAACTATCATCTTTTGCCAACCATCCGCTGCGTCCTGCGTACATAAACTATCCAACTTTCCAAAATCATTTTTCATTGGTTACTTTTCAATGAGTGTTGTAGCTTCAAGAAAATTACAAGTCAACGGAAATACCTCATAGTCCTCCATTTTTCAGTGAAATTGGCCATGAAGAGAATTTGTTTCGTCATCTGAACATGACTGTAACTCCAAAACTCCTTCATCGTTTGGGACCTTGACTTTCTGTCCATTCTTCTCCAAAGTTTGAATCTAACGAATCCGAGGAGGCTGCTTCCTCACTGATTGCTTGGTTTTTTAAATCGATTATATACAATGGAGATTGTATTCTTTTCCAAATTGTGATTCGCTTTGGTTGCCACCAGCCAACCCCGACCTAACAATGCATCGTACAATTACATTCAAACAAATTTCTAGGCCCAAATGGCTTTTCTATAGGGCTTCCTAAGGAGTTTTGGGGCTTCATGGGTGATGACAAATGAAAGGTTGAGGAGTCATGAAAGTCAAGGAATATTTTGAAAGATTTCAATAGCACCTTGATAGCATTATCCCTAAATGCCAATCCCCAACCACTTTCAATGATTTCAAACTAATCCCATTAAACATGATATATATAAGATTATATCCAAAGTCATGTTTAATAGATTGAAGGTTCTCCTCCTCGACATCATCTTAAAAAATCAAACCAATGTTATTCACAGAAGATCTATTTCTATCGGTATCATTATCTTACATGAAAAGATCTATTTCTATCGGAAAAGTCAAGATTGAAGAGCATAATTTCCAAATTAGATATAAGTAAAAAATTGGCAATTCTTAATGAAAATTCTAGAAAAATTGGGCTTGTGCTTACAATGGAGAAAATGAACCTTTAGCTGCATATCATGGCCTAGGTACTCTATACTTGTGAATGTAAATGCATATGGATTTTTTGAACCTACAAAAGACCTCTGCCATGGTAGTCCTCTTTCTCCTTTTCTCTTCATGATTCTTGCTAAAGCCCTAGGGAGCTCTATAAAGATAGTGGCAGAACAAGGCATATCAGTTGCTATGGATTTGGAACCTATCACTCATCAACAATTTGCAGATGACATGATGTTGTATGGTTAGGCAACATGAGAGAAAGCTGAAACAATCAAGAAAACACTAGAAAAATACATGGTTGCATCTGGGCAAATCCAATATATTCTTCTTCCACACAGGGCAGCCAATTAGAAAACCATTGCAGATCTTTTAGGTTTTAGGTTTCAAGGTGGGGCTCACAACAAAGCAAATATCTCCACATCCCATTATTCTTACGGGGTAGGAAGGATGCAGCATTGGCAAACTTGTTGGATACATGCAGAACAAAACTTGATGCCTAGAAAGAGAAATGGCTTGCTCTAGCTGATTGTCTCACCATGTTAAAATCATTTGCAGCAGCCATCCATATATACCTCATGCCATGTTTGCAAATGCCTAAGAAGACTATTAGGAATTTGGGGAGCATTATGAAGAAATTTCTTTGGCAAGGAACTGAAGAGAGAAAAAGAATCCCCTCGATTGGATGGAAAAAGGTATGTCAACTGAAAGATAATAGAGGTGCTGGAATGTGAAATCAGGAAATACCAAATAATGCTCTAGAGTCTTAAGTTGGTATTGAAAATGCATATAAATCCTTCAACCAAAGGGTGCGGACTGCCACACAAAAAAAATATAGATTCTGATACTCCAACCCACATAATCACAGTGGCGAACCCATTTCACATATTTCAAACTTTATGTTAGCCTACAGACATATCATAAGTGATCACCTATCTTGGGTATTAGAAATAGTATAAATGCAGCCTTCCAGGAGGATTCATGGAATGGCTACACCCCACTAGCTGAATCGGAAGAGTTCGAGGAGGCAAGATGGGTGTTAACACAATTATGGAGTGACAAGGTTGGGGACTACTTAAGTCCACCAATGTTAGGGAGTACAAAATGGAATTGGAATTCTCTATCTAAAAATGGCCTTGCTAATAATCAGATACCACAGCTAGGGGGAGCTAAGCAAGAGAAAGGTATTTGTAAGTGAGGAGTAGGACAGTATAATATGGTCAAGCTCTAAATCAGGAATTATACTGTTGACCTCAATTCTTGTATGGCATGCGCTCCTCCAATCAGTGATGACCAAGCTTCAGCCAAATGTTGGAGTAGCCTTTGTCTTCCAAAGGCTAGATGGAATTTTTCACTTAAGCCACCCTGAGTGGAAAAGTCATAATCAGGGACACATTAGAGACATAGGGTATAGAAGGTCCCTTATGGTGTGCAGAAACTCAAAAGAATTAGTGGATTGTATTTAATTAATCACCCCTTCACAGTTGAGTGTTGACAGTGATTGTCTGAGAAGCTTAGCTAGGGGGAAGCCCTCCCAACAACATAGAGGATTTCTTTAGGAGTTGACCAACCTTACAGCCAAAGTCAACATTTTCCTAAATATAGATTATTAGGCCCTCAACGTCAATTTGCCATTTATGGAAGGGATGAAACTGAAGGATTTTCACAAACAAATCACTCACAAAAGATTAATTTCTACTAAAATCAGATATAGTAAATATGTGAGGTAGTTATGCCTAGAGTTCATGAGCAAGCTCAAAATAAGAGAACCTTTACCAATTGGAACAGCAAATAATGAAAAATGAAAAAGTTTAAAGCCACCTATTCATGGGATTTGCAGGTAGAGCCAAGGTAAACAACATGACAAAATCAAATGGAACCCCCTCTAAATGGGAAGCTCAAGCTGAATTTTGATGGTGTGGCTCAAGGAAGCCCAAGAATTTAAGAAGTTGGTTGTGTGATAAGGGACTGGAATGGAATAATGTTGTGGGGTTCTAAAAAACTCACCTCAAATACCAATAATGAAGTGGAGGCACAAACCCTACTTTTGGACCTACAAGTATGCAAAATAAGAGAAATTTGGGATATACTCATAGAGAGCGACTCCATGGTCATCATAAATGCCATAAAAAATAATACCACTAGCTGTAAAATCAAAAATATCATGGAACAAGTTTGGCAGATTTTAACATTGCTAAATTCTTATTCAATGAAGCATTGTTTCAAGGAAGGAAACAAATTTGCAGATGCCTTAGCAAATTACGCCTTAGATAATATGGAAAATGAATTCATTAGCCAAAGGAGCTCACATGGGTGGAGTTGTGTGTTTCAACACTTAATTGACAAGCTCAAAGCATAATGTGGAGGCTGTACACAAGATCTCTTCTTCGTTCATGCAAGGCTAATAATGCAGTCATCCTTGCACATATCTTTGGACAGAATCTATAGATATCTGTTGTCTATTAGAATAATATTAAATTATTAAAAGATAAGGCTTATAGTTGTAATAAAGCCACCTTAGTGGCAAGTGTTTTCTTTCTGTTATTTCTAGATTCGCTTTTTATCTTTAAGTGAATCATGTTATCTTTATCCATTTGGGTGGTTTCTTCTCCAATCTCTATATATAAGGAGATGAACCTCTTTGTAATTATTATCCTGTTAATTAATAGAATATTAAAATATTGTGTTCTATTAATTTTTACAATATGGTATCAAAGCAGGGAGTCACATGAAACGAAGTTGAATCTTGTAGAAAAACTCATGAGGGTTTCAAGGTTAAATCATAGGTTGGCTTTTTTTGTGTGGGTAGAATTTTTTCAAAGAATTGTGTAGGATTTTTCATGCAAAATAACTTGCATGTGCATGTATGTAAGTTGCATGTACTTAAATGCACTTGCATGTACTTGCATGTGCTTGCATGTACTTGCATGTGCTTGCATGTGAAGAAGTTGTTTTTTATGCATTTTAAAGAAGTCTAGTTCTTTAAAGACAAGAAGAAAGCCAATATAGACAACTCAAAATGGATGGTTGCCTAGTTAGCTTGGGAGTATGTGATCTTGGGAATCATACACTTACAAGGGTTATGAGATAACTTGATGGAGCTCAATGAGTGTAGCTCAGCATGGATTGTTCCAATGGTTCAGGAGATCTGTAATTCAAGTATTTGGGAAGGTGGTGATTTGAGAACTCGGGAATTCAACTCATAAGCTACACCTTTACAAAAGTTTGAGGCAGCTTGATGGAATTCTATCTGGTGTACGATCTGTTTTCAAAGAAAAGCTTCTAAAGAATGGCATATTCTTGGTTCAGGGTGTTTTTAGTTTGTTATGTTTGTTTCCAATGAAGTAAGCCTTAAGGCCTACAACTGTAATAAAGCCACCTTAGTGGCAAGTGTTTTCTTTCTGTTTTTTCTAGATTCGCTTTTTATCTTTAAGTGAGTCATGTTATGTTTATCCGTTTGGGTGGTTTCTTCTCCAATCTCCATATAAGGAGATGAGCCTCTTTGTAATTATTATCCTCTTAATTAAAAGAATATTAAAATATTGTGTTCTATTCTTTTTTGCAATATTGTCATAGCCAATTGATTTGATTGCCCCAAGACTACAAGCAAGAGCTCAAATGTTGATTTGACATCACATGTTTGAATTAGGATCTACAGAAGGAGTTGACCAGATATGACTTGGATCATAGTTGAAAAACTCGCAGAAAACTCGGCGAGTTGCAAAAAACTTGCAAGTTTTTCTGCCTCCCAAGTTTTTCAGCCATTTACTCGCCATCAGAACTTGCTGAACAAATGTAAAAAACTCGGCAAGTCCGACACAAAAACTCGCCTACTCAGTAAAAGTCTCCCATGGCCGCTAAAATGATGTATTCCATGAAGGTTTGTGTTGCTTTGATGGTCTTAATTTTGGTTTTATTGTTAATGCAAAATGATGTACACCATGAAGGTTTGTGCAGTTTTGGAGGTCTTAATTTGGGCTTGGTGGGGGGAGCTCTGCCCTGTATCGCAGCAGGGAGCGCGTCAGGGGCACTGCCCCTCAACCACATTGGGGGCATTGCCCTCAAACTCCCATTGAGTTCATTTGATTTTCTGGGTACTCTCCAAGTCCAAGTTTCCAAGTTTGCCTAGAAGTCTTCATCAATAATATCATCTAGTTCTACCTCTCCCCTAGCTTTCACTAGACATGGGAAGAGGAAGATGTAAATTTGTAAAATATATTAATGTAGTATTTACATTCAGTTTTACAAAACAATTTTCTATTTTCATTTTGTTTCAGACTATCAGTATCAGCACACTCCACATGAGGATGCCATTATGTACCCAATTTGCTTTCAAATCAATCAAATACAACTAGACTAGGCTTGTTTCTTTTATGTACTCATTTATTGACTCATTGGATGCATCTTATCATTAAATTTTGCAAAAAAAAATGCGTTTTTTATGAAATTTAAGCAATTTTTTAAGTTGTCGAGTTTTTGCCGAGTCATGTTTTTTGGGCTTGGCGAGTTTTTCAACTATGACTTGGATGGTGTGTGCATAAGGACCAAAGGATAAATGCACCACAAGCCAAAGGAGATTCATAGGAATCAAGAATTGTTATAGTCACCAATCTCAACAATGAATTTCAAAGCCTACCTTGAGTTAGACAAATGGGAAGTGCCAAAATTGCAAAATGCGAATTAGAACAATTAAGAGAAGTCTTTGTGATAAGCTCACCACTAATTGAAAGTGTCATTCGCAAGGTTGCTTGGAAACAAGCAATTAATGGAGTTTTACATGAGACATATAAACAACAATATGGCCTCTATTTTCCAATCTACTCTCATGGATATCTTGAGAGAGGAAGAAATGGTGCAAGCACCATCTACAGCATACATACAAGATACTTATATCCCATAGTCCAAGTTGTGCAATGCAATCAGCAGCTATGATATAGATACAGGGATGGTAGATGTTGGTGGCTTGTTCTCTGTAGACCTTCTAGCCTCTTTTGGGTAAACCAACTTTGTGTTGTGTACAACCAAGGATAACCTTATTATTGATGGATTTCTAACATATTTCAATGAAGGCTCTTGGAGGGGTTTTGTAGGAGTGGTTAAAAGTGTGATCAATGACATTTCATTTATGCTATGCAACACGGCCATTTAGCACAAGGAGAGAAGAAAAAAGAGAAGCATATAATAGATATCAACTCTAGTGACAGCAACTAGTCTTACATGTATAGGTGTAATGTATAGATATAATAAATTGTATTTTTAACATATATCATGCTCTTTTTAACAATTTTCTAATACTAGCAACAATGGTTTTTGTATTTTTTTCTACCAATATATACAAAAGGGTGTGGCCGCATAATCAAATTTATGTAAAAATCAAAAAAGATCTTTAAAAACGGGCAAGGAATGAACTTATTAAACGAACAAAATTAGAGGGGCCTCAAACTTATCCTCACAACTCAACCGCATCTCTGCATTCATCCGCCAGTATTTTTTTTAAACTATGCCTCTTTTGAAAAGTCAAAATCATGATTGTGGGTGGCAAGCGTGAAATGTCACAACAACCCAATAGCCTTAAGCTTTGACAACAAACAAGGCCGAAATCTTTGAGACAAAAAACACACTAAAATCTTTGTAACAAGGTTGAAAGTTTGAATATTAAAATAATATTCTTTATTTATTTATTAATGCTCAACTATGTAAAATATTGTAAAATAACTAGATAAGATCGTCTTAGTTGTTTGAGATCTTATTTGAAGTTTCTTTTAGAAACTTCCTGCTTTTTCCTGAGATAAGATCGTGTTCGATCTTATCCTGTAACATCTTGTAAATTATTTATTGAGCACATTGCTCATTGTTAATACATCCAATATTTTACCAATTACCTGTGTAATATGGTATCAGAGCCAATACGCTCAAAATTGAATATTTAATTCATAAAAATCTTTTCAAGATTTTTTCAGTTCTTGAATTAAAAATTTGATAAAATCTTCCTGAAAATTTTTTAAGTTTTTTTGTGAGTGAGAATTTCGAAATTTTTTCGAATTTTTTCTGTGGCTTCTACGTTTGAAGATTTTCACATCTCTTCTTCTGAAAATCGAGGACCTCTTTCTGGTGAAAATCGCGTGGGATTTCTGTTCTCTTTTCCGCGACCATTATTTTCTCTACAATTTTCGTGGCTTAAATTCGCGTGTATTTATCTCTGTGCGCTGACGGGATTTTGTCTTCCAAGCTCGTGTGTTTGAAGGCCGTGATTCTAAATCCTGGGCGCGTCTTTTGTTTCCTTTTGTGGACGCGTTTCAATGTGAAGAGGATTATTTTTGTCTCTGCTTACGCACATTCTTTCTAGCCACGATTTGAAGACGTGTTTTTTGGCCGCGTTTTTGAGACGCGATTTTGTTTTTTCTGGCGCCGTGTGCGATCTGTGAACATTCATTTCCCTGCACGCCATATGAACCTTCTTTCTTGGCATGACGTGAAGATTTGTGGCTGCGTTTTTGCTGCAATTTCAGACTTTCTTCTAAAATTTTCTGGTTATTCATGCGACTAGGGTTTCTGAAATTTTTGGCTAGGGTTTTGACCCTCTGGTTCATATCCAAAAAAAATTTCAATTACAGATTCCTGATGGGTTTTTCGAGATCTCAACTGGGTTGGTCTCCAAATTTTCTAGGTGCATCGTTTTCCGTGTCTCGAATTTTGTGCCATCCATACACTGTACTTTCTGCAGTCTGTACCTGAATCTGCCTCTGCTTTTTTGCATTGGAATTCGCGCCTCGAGTTTCGTGCATAAGCCTCTTCTTAGTACCTCGTTTTTCATGCCTCAAAAAAGCGTGAAGATGGCCAATTTAAGTAATTTAATGCTGGAAGGCAGTCAGAGATTTAATGGCAAAAATTACAACACCTGGAAGTAGCGGATGCTGACAATTTTTGAATACTGCTGCCTTGATCAGATGATCCTCGGCAAAGCTACTCGTCCCGCAACGGAGGGTAAGGATCAGGAGAAGTTTGATGAGCAGAATCGTGAAGCCGTAATGCTTATTAAGCTTTCGGTTACTGATGATCAGCTCCCTCAGATTCCACTTGGAAAATCAGCTAAGGAGATCTGGGATCACTTGAAGGGTTTGCATGAAACTTCCGACAAAAGCCGTGCGTTTTTCTTGAAGAATATGTTGTTTTCTATCATGATGGATGAGAGACAACTCTATAAGCGCACCTGAATAAAATCCAGGAGATCGAGATCGTTGGAGGCAATTGGTCGGAAAATGGAGGAAGACATGGTCGTGATCACCCTGAAAAGTCTACCAAGTCCTATGAACACTTCATAGAGACTCTCAACATTACGTCTACTAATGTTGATCTTAAGTTTCCAAATCTGTGTACTATCCTATTGCAGCAAGATCGCTGGAGACAACAGTTCGGTAGCAGTGAATCATCATCCTCCACGGAGCAGGCATTTGCAGCTAAAACACAACCGAAGCATCATGGGAAAGGTCAGCCTTCACAGCAGAAAGGCTCCAGTCAGACCAGCTCGAAGAAGAAAAATGTTCAGTGTAACTACTGTCATAAATTTGGCCACATCAAGAAAGATTGTCGTGCTCGTTTGGCTTCTGAGCAAAAGAAGCAGGGAGGGTTTCAACAGAAAGCGAATGTCGCCGAGCATTCTAAGCAGAAGGAATTTTCCTTTTATGCACTCATGGCAAAGAGGCCAGCAGACCGTGTCAAATCCTTTGCTTGGTATATAGATTCTGGTGCCTCGCGTCATTTCTCACATAGGCGTGACTGGTTCACAGACTTTTCCCCTTGCATTGACTCAATGATCTTTGGAGGAGGTGAGGAATACACAGTTGTCGGCACAAGCACTGTTCAGGTTCAATCTGGCGGGAGGGATCTCATATTCCTCAACGTGTATTATGTACCTGACATCGAGCTCAATCTTCTCTCAGTCAGTCAGATAATGCGGCATTCTCCCTAGATGGATGTGGTATTCAGCTCGCATAGATGTTCGATTGTTGATCGCGAAACTCGCACAATAGTGGCCGTTGGGATAGAGGATCATGGCCTTTATAGGCTTATGGACACTGGTGATTCTCCGGAGTTAGCCTTGGTAGCCAGAAATTCAGCTGTCACTAGTCTTTGGCACCAGCGGTACAGGCACTTGAACGTGCACTATCTCTCTCAGCTTACTCGGGAGGGACTTGTAGATGGCTTACCTGACATTCAGACTCAGCATCAGGGCATTTGTGGTGCTTCTTAGGCCGGGAAGCAGCATCACACACCGTTCAAGGATGGCGACTCTTGGCGAGCTTCTAAGGTACTTCAATTAGTTCATGCTGATATTTGTGGCCCTATGTCTACTTCTTCTGTAACTGGTTGCAAGTACTTTCTTCTCTTTGTTGATGATTATAGTAGGAAAATGTGGGTGTACTTTCTTAAGCAGAAATCAGAAATTTTTTATGTATTTCAGAAGTTTAAGGCCTTGGTTGAAAAAGAGTCCAATTCTTGTATTATAACTCTTAGGTCAGATAATGGGGGGGAATTTTGTTCTAGTGCATTCTCCAACTTCTGTGATACTCATGGGATTAAACGTTAGTTGACCACACCCTACACTCCTCAGCAAAACGGTGTTGTCGAGCGACGCAATCGTATGATTGTTGAGATGGCTCGCTCCATGTTGCAACACAGGAGTGTTCCTACCAAGTTTTGGGCAGAAGCAGTCAATACTTCAGTCTATCTCCTTAATAGGTCACCCACTCATGCTGTTAAGGGGAAGACTCCTGAGGAAGTTTGGTCTGGTCGCAAACCTAGGATCAGTCATTTGAAGGTTTTCGGCTCTCTTGTGTATGTTTGGATTCCAGAGACCAAGCGCACTAAGCTGGACTCCAAGAGCTAGAAACTCATGTTCACAGGGTATAGTGACAACCACAAGGCATACAGGCTGATTGATATAGACACTGATCGTCTTATCTTCAATTGAGATGTTGTCTTTGATGAGGAACGAGCTCCATTTCACTCTTCTTCACCTGTTCAGCATTCTGAGGATCAGCCTCACAGGCTCCTGATATGGGCGTCCGACTTCCGTTAGGTTCACCTGATGGGAGGGATGACGAAGACTTAGTCTTTGATGATGCTCAACCTCGAAGTTTCCTCCAGATGATAATCTCCCTGCTGAACCTGTTCCCGATCCACAACCAGATCCAGCTCCTCCTGCTACATCTGATGTTGGCACTTCTACTCTCCGGCCGAAATGGTGGGCTAAGACTATCAGTGATCTTCGTGCTGATGAGCTCATCAAGGGTAGATCATCCAGAAACAAGAGCAAACAGCAGTCTACAGTGAATTTTGCTCTCATGGCCAACATTCACAGTGTTTATGAGCCTCAGACATATTCAAAGGCAAAAGGGATACCTGAGTGGGAAAAGGCAATGGAATCAGAATACCAGAGTCTTCAGAAGAATCACACTTGGGTCCTTTCTAATCTTCCTCCACGGAAGAAGCCCATCAGCTACAAATGGGTGTACAAGGTGAAGTACAAAGCTGACAGAACCCTTGACAAGTACAAAGCTCATTTGGTTGCACGGGGGTTCTCACAGAAAGAAGGCATTGACTACGAGGAGACCTTTACTCCTATAGCCAAAATGAGTACCATACGGCTTGTCCTTGCCTTAGCAGCCCAATTTGGTTGGAAGGTCCATCAGATGGATGTGAAGAGTGCTTTCCTCAACGGTGAGTTGAAGGAGGAAGTATACATGACGCAACCTCCAGGTTTCAAAGTTGTTGGTCAAGAACAAAAGGTGTGCAGATTGGTCAAAGCACTCTATGGCCTGAAACAGGCCCCTCGGGCTTGGTACATTAAGATTGACACGTACCTCACAGATCATGGCTTTCAAAGGAGTCCATCTGACTCGAACCTGTATGTCAAGAATACTAGTAATGAGATCCTGATTGTTGTTGTCTATGTGGATGACTTGATCATTACTGGCAGTTCGGCACATTTGATCACTGAGATCAAATAGGACTTGTGCAAAACTTTTGACATGACAGACTTGGGCCTCCTGCATTATTGTTTAGGTGTTGAGGTTTGGCAGACAGAGAGCAGCATTTTCATCTCCCAGTCCAAGTATGCTCGAAGTCTTCTGGATAAGTTCCGAATGCAGGATTGCAAACCTGCCTCTACACCCATGGAAAAAGGGCTTAAGTTGTCAGCTAAGTCCGATTCACCTGTGGTAGATGAAACATTGTTCAGGCAACTAGTGGGCAGCCTTATCTATCTTGCTGCTACTAGACCTGACTTGAGTTTTGCAGTGAGCTACATATCACGCTTCATGACAGCCCCCAAGGCTGATCATTGGGTAGCAGCGAAGCGTGTGCTGCGTTATGTGAAGGGCACTACTGATTTTGGACTCTTGTACACTTGGAGTCATGATCCTAAACTCATGGGTTCACAGATTCAATTGGGCAGGTTCAGTTGATGACAGGAAATCAACATCCGGGTATGTGTTCAATTTGGGATCCGGTGCAGTCACATGGACTAGTAAGAAGCAGCAGGAGTGGCTCTCTCCTCGACAGAAGGAGTATCGGGGATTAAAAGCAACATGTGAGGCAGTTTGGCTTTGCCGGATGCTTGCGGATATGCAAATATCTCAAAGGTCCGACTCCCTTGTTCTGTGATAATCGGGAGTTCTCAAACTTGCCAAGAATCCGGTCTTCCATGAAAGAACCAAGCATGTGGAAACTCATTGTCATTTCATTCGGAAGCTTGGTTGAAGACGGATCAGTTCGGTTGCTATATGTTCCGACAGAGGATCGGACATTCTCACCAAGTCACTCAGTACAGATAAGTTTGTAAAATTCAGGGGGCATCTTGGTGTAGTTGATAGATTGAGCATTAAGGGAGGGTATTAAAATAATATTCTTTATTTATTTATTAATGCTCAACTATGTAAAATATTGTAAAATATCTAGATAAGATCGTCTTAGTTGTTCGAGATCTTATCTGAAGTTTCTTTTAGAAACTTCCTGCTTTTTCCTGAGATAAGATCGTGTTCGATCTTATCCTATAACATCTTGTAAATTATTTATTGAGCACATTGCTCATTGTTAATACATCCAATATTTTACCAATTACCTATGTAATAAAACAAGGCTGAAATCTTTGAGACAAAAAACACACTAAAATCTTTGTAACAAGGTTGAAAGTTTGAAACATATAAGAGGCTCCAATAGGAAACATGAAAGGATTTATTATTCCAACATTCTTTCTTTTTTTTTACATTAGGGTTTTCGATTTTCCTTTTTTGCAAGTTTTTTTTCTTTTACCATTTCAAGAGTTATATTAAAACTTTGTCATTTCAAGGACATTAGGTCCCCCCCAACAAGGAGGATGCCCCAAATACATCTCTTTAGAGAGCATCCTAGGCATGTATCCTTCCTACTGGTGGCAATGGGGAGCAATGAGGGAACTTTCCCTTGGCATCCTATCATCTAAGGGGCATCCTTGTCCTGGCATGTTTTATGGGAGGTCACATCCCCATGGAACACTACATAATTCTAACCTCACTACACACACCCATATATCTTGTATTGTGTGCTAGCAAAACTTGTATAACTTAGGGAAAAAGAAAATTTAACTTTTTGTAATTTACATATCAAATGCTAACAAAGCTTGTTGTTTAGATAACTAGTTTGTGAATTTATAAGGTGACCAATCATGTAGCGAAGAACTAAACATTCAATTTCAAGATTGAGGACTAGTAAGTTGTATTGTCCCCTTCTCAGTAGCCACCCTGGAGATCGTTTAGCCTTTACTTATTCCCGAAGGCTAAAAAGAGAAATAAGGGAATAATGATTAAATTAATTATTTGTAAAGTTATCTCAATAAATCAATATCATAAGATAGCTTTATATTTAATTAATTTAATAAAGTGACTAAAATAAAATAATTAATCATAAAGTCACTTTGGGGAATAAAATAATAATATTTCTAGAAGCTTCTTGGAAGTCATTGAGAAATCTTTACAAGGAGTTGTGGGCTTGGCATTTGAGCATGTCTTGAATTATACTTCTCATACCAGATTGGTAGAAGCTTGAATGCTTGCTTGTCCGAGGGTTTGAAGACTCTAGGACACCAAGTTCGATTGTGAAAGATCAACCCTAGCTGGAGATTGTGGAAGAATCCATCCAGGGTTTCTACATGTGCTTCATTGCAGAGTTTGAATTGGTGCAATAGCTGATGTATTAATAAGGAATTTGATTTAATGCAATAGCTGGTTTATTATTGCATTCTACTGAGAGGTTTGCAAGTTGCAGCAGCTGATTTATTGTTGCAATTATTATTGGAAAGGAGTTTATTTCTGGCTGGTACGATTATTCCAAATTTAATGGTCCTTGAAAAAATTTGGAAAAGCATAAAAAATTTGATTTTCATGAGAATTAGTTTCAGTTTTGGGCATATCGATTTCCATCCTTGAGATCGATTATTATTGCTGGGGAAGTTCGCTGTTCTTCTATCATTATAGTCGTAGCTTTTAGCAACGATTTTGAGGCTTCATCAAAGATATCCAGGGTGCAGCATTTTGATAAGGCACTCAGTTCGATTTTGATGCTTGGTGACTTTAATTTATGTTGGTGAAGATGCAGTTCAACAAGTAATAGTGGCGCAGCACTGCAATATCGATTTGATTCGATCTTTGGAGAAAACGTTTTTGTAAGGCAGCAAGAAGTCATCATTATCAAGGGGTTGCTGGGCAGTTTTGGTATTGCTGGGCAAGTCGCAACCATTAAGGGTCAAGAACAGTTTGATTTTGACATGTATCATTTAGCTTCTGCAAGGCGTGTTTACTGAGTGAGGTTGTGGCTGCAAATTCGTGGTTTCAAGCATCATCTAGCCACTGCCCTTACCATCAAGAAGTTTACCAGGTTGGAGCGATTCATTTACATTTAGCATTCTTATATTTAGAACTGCATTTTCAAAGCTTGTCTTGCTGTCATACAGCAGGTCTTACATTGTCTTTATCAAATTCTTAATCTGGCGTATTCAATTCTGCATTTGCATATCATAAATATTGCTGTCATTGAGACATATTGTAAATCGTCCCTTGTGGAGGAGATCGGCAATTAGAGGCATTGTAATAAGATTGCATTCTAAGACTGCAATTAAATATATATTGGAGTAGTTTGAGTTTGCATGACAAATATTTGTGAAAATGTCTCATGACTGTAACAGCAATTATAAGTACCTGGTTAGCTGCATTTTCATTCAGTCATTATAAAATATTGGAAAAACAAAGTACTCTTGCATTTATATTCATCAAAGTCATAGTACACTTAGTATTCATGCACATTTCATCATTATATGAGGAAAAGCAAAACAAGAAAACATTTACTAGCTGCAAGAAAATTGCAAGACAACTGTTTCACGAAATTCCTAAGCATCAAAAATGGAAAATTAAGGACAGAATTTGCAAGGGTCATTACACAAGTCCTACTAATACAAATGCATTCAAAGGAAGCCCTATATGATAGTTTCAACAATAGTTTACTCAAAGGAAGCCCCTGACTTCATGAAAATCAAGGGATCATGCACATTTTATAAAGTGAATACTCATTTTAATGGTCAAATGTAGGAACCATAGTGTGTGTTGGAAACCAATAAAATGTGACTCCAACATTACGTATAATGGGTGCAAATCCTATAACCATGATTCCAAGAGTTGTCCAAAACATAAAATTGTCAATGCCAACCTTGTGGAAATGAAATTACTTGTACCCAAAATTAAAATTTTTACTACATGTAGGCATTTTGAAGAAATGGTAAAAGTCTTGTCAAAAATCATCAAAAAAGTCAAAAAATGGAAATTTGCATGTCACACATGTTTGCCAAAAACTCAAAATTTTCAAAATCTGACGATCTGGATCTGCTCAGAGCGACCTTGTCTATAAAACCCAGATCGCAGTTTTTCAGCCCTAAATTTTAGGAATTTTTTTAAAACTAGAAAGTTTCTAAAAATAGACTTTTTCTAGGTTTTTCTAGGTTTCTTCTCAAATGGATACTAGCAAAATTTTCTAAAAATAGAATTTCTACTTCCAAGGGTCAAACTGATTTTGAATGGTCAAAAATACTTCCTGATCAGGCTGGTCCAGTCAAAATCGTCAAAAGATCAGTTTTTATCTAGTGGGTCCATTCTGCTTTTATCAAAAGCTAAAACGAGAGCTCTGAGGTCATCAATGGAGGATGCTCAACTACCAGGCATTAGATTCAAGGTCTTAGGCATTGCACAAATCAAATAACAGCGAACTATGTACGTGGAACGAGGAATGGAGGGAGGTTGGAAAATCTTGAAAATGGTGAAATTTTGTCTAACACTAGACAGTTTGGGCACCCCAGCTGGCCAAGGGCTCCCATCTTTTCAAGGCCTTAGATGTTGTTTCTAGGTTTTTTGCTTCCAAGACATTTTTTGCTCAGAATCCTTCTAGCTCCGCAATGAATCTATCAATAGGTCCATCGGATCAATCAATCAACCGGAATCTCAAATCAAACAGAGAAGTTTCATCAAAGTAGCAAACTAAAAATCATCAAAATCATCAAAAATATTCTATCTCTAGAATTTTGGGCACCCTAGGTAGCCAGGGGCGCCTACGGTTTTGAAAGGTCAAATTTAGTTGTTAGGGTTTGCAAACTCAGTCATCTTCAAGATTCTTCAGGCTATTCGGTGGATGTCTCAATCAATTCAATTGACTCTTCAGTCACCCACAGTTTCAGATCAAATGGACGACAAGGCATGGAATATCAAAATTGAAAGTTGAAATTCACTAAAAAGTGACCAAGTCTAGAGAGGTTGGGCGCCCCAAGTAGCCAGGGGCGCCCAAGATTTTGAGGGCAGAGAAGGTGGTTTCAGGGTTAGCAGTCTTCAGAACATTCCTTCAGTTTCCAACAAGCTCTCCAACAAATTCAACAGTGAGCTCAAAAGATTTGCTAATCATCAGATATTGCAAATCAAACAGACAAAGAAAATGAAGAGAAGAAATGAAAAACACAGAAAAAAATCGAACTTTGGCAAGGTTGGGCGCCCCAGGTAGCCAGGGGCACCTAGGAATTCAGGACACCAGATGAAGTTTTCAGGACAAGTTACCTCCAAGAAGATCTTCTCCAATTTCGACAAGTTGTCGAACGAATCCAACATCCAGTTCATCAGAGCCCCTGAGCAGCCGGAATTGCGAATTCATCTAAAGATCAGAAAACACTAAAAATTGAAGAACATCAGAAAAAAAAAAAATCTAAAGTCTAGAGGACTTGGGTGCCCCAGCTAGCCAAGGGCACCCAAGATTTTGAGGGTTTAGATGATGTTTTTAGCAGATGCTTCCTCCAAAACAATCATCTCCGATTTGATCAGGCTTCGCAATGGATCAATCAACCAGTTCACAGGATTCATCTAGTGTTCAGAATTGAAGATCAAAGTGATGCATTTTATCAAGCAAAAAGTTGAAAATTTCAAAAAAAATGGCTAAGTCTGCCAAGTAAAGGCGCCCAAGTTCAATGCCTTAGTGAAACTTCTAAATTTCGTCATGCATCATTCAAAACAGTTTCTACGTTCGATGTTTCTAGCTTAGGATTGGCTTCAAAGACTTAAAGTTGGAGAATAAAACATTTTCATCCTCAAAACCTATTTAAGAAGGCTTTTGGCATTCATTATTCACTTTTTGCAGGTTAGCATCCAAAAGAGGAAACATACAATTTTCTTTACATCAAGATTTGGAGGCCAAAACGTGGTGCTTTTCCAGTGTTCTCCGTGGTTTTGAGATCAGGTTGCATAGAGGCTCGCTTTTTCATGCTTTATTTTTTCAAGGCATCACATTTCAGAAGAAGGGGGGCATCTTTTTCAAATTCCATCAATCTAGGTCCACTTGGTTTTTCATCCTCTTCAAGTTTGGAAAATTTTATATTTTCAAGAATCTGCTTTTTCCACGCTTTTTCGAGAAAACCTCAATTTTCTCAAAATCTAATAATCTAGGTCTAATTCAGTATGAAATTGTTTACAAAACCCAAATCCTAGTTTTTCAGCTATTTTTGAAGCTCTGCATGTTGAGGAAAGATCAGTTTTTTCAAAAAACTAACAATCTGGGTTGCTTCAAAATATAGTTATCTTCAAAACCCATATCTTAGTTTTTCAGCTTTTTTAAGCCAAAAATTGAACATCTTGTGTGGTCTTGAAAATAAAATCAGGTTCTCTAGTTTTCATCGATCTAAGCCTCTTTAGAATGACATTCTCTACAAAACCCAGACCTCAGTTTTTTCAGGAATCTGCTTTTTTAAGAAAATTCAGCAACTTGTTTTCAGCAGTTTGCGCAAAACTTTTCCGAACATAGGCGTGTTCACAGTCAAAATTCAATATTTTCATCATACAATATTCTTCCATTGAAAAATCAGGATAAGTGTCAAAAGCATGAAAGTTGCAAAAGAAACAGAGGAATGGCAGAAGATAGTCACACACAAGGTAAAAAAGATATGCTGAAGCAAGAGGATATATTTATAAAAGGTCATCACTCCAGTTGCAAAGCCGCCAAAATTAGCATGTTTGAAGTCATCTTTTTGGGGCAACGAAGACTTCCAAGAATAGAACTTAAAGCAGTAGTTAACTCGATGCCTTTTCCAAGTTTTCTTGCTATTCTTGTCTCATGCTTATCTATTCTTTGAGGAAGAGGAAAAATCAAGATGTAATAGTTGGAACTTTCCCTGTTTTTTGCTTTCAGCAAGTTGTTAGATAGTTATCTTGTTTTAATTTTAGAAATAAAGCTTGCAAGTTGGCTTGTTGTAAAAGCAAGGAGATTTTAGGGTTCCCTACTCCTCACTTGTGTATTAATAAGGGCAGCCTTGCCCATTTTTCTTTAACCATTATTGTGATAGCAAATTGTTGAGCCTACTTTGCCAGCAAGTTGTTATTCAGTGTTTGTTCACTTAGTGTAAGAACAAGCTTGTATGTCTGCCTTTAGCTACAAGATATTGTTCAGTTTATGTGTAATTTGTGTAAAGTGTATTTTGGTTGATCGTTAAACTGTAAGCCTATTATTGCTACAAATTTGCTGTCCTAGAAGTGTAATCATTTTTATTTGAAATTTGAGAAAAGGAAATCTTATGCCTACTTTGCTACTTTGATCTATTGTCTCAAGTTTTCATTTATGTGTTCTGCTTATATAATCTTCATTTCAGCTTGCATCGAAAAGTACAATGAGTCTTCAAATGTGCGTTGAGAGAAAGTTTGTTTAAGTATTTGTGTCAAAGATCATTCCTTGTTTACTTTTAACTCTCAAGCTCTGAGTTTACTTGAGTTGTTAAGAGCGTCATTAGAGGAGGCTTAGTCGTAGTTGAAGTTCTAAAAGAGAAAATCTCAGCTACGGCGCTAGAGTTTTATAACCTTGTGCTCTTAGCTGAGAACAAAAAGATTGGCAAATAGTTTAATTTACTTTTTTTAAGCATCATCAACGAAGAGGGAGCTTCCCCTCCTAATTTGAAGAGCAGTTTATCTGTGCATGGCTGTCTGTTTCTAATCTACATTCCAGAGTCGCGAATTGAAACACCAACATTACTTAGGTCATCACTAGAGTTCAAGCAAAGATGGATGATTGTTTAGATCTAATTATCAATAAACAAAGGATGTTGAATGCAATTGCACAAGAAATTAGAATGCCTATACTAAAGGGGTGTGATCTATTCAAGCAAAGTTGCAATAAAAAAGGTTATCCCTTTAACTATTCACATATCCAATCTTGATATTGCAAGGCAAGTATTGAAAACCTGCCTATTATGAATGACCTCTTGTAGAGATAGCCAACACTTGTAGCCTTGATTATCTAGGTTGGTACTAGTCCATGATGGTAACATCCAAGTAGTCAACCCTATAACTTTAGTGATCAAGGATGAGCAACATATTATAGTTTAGATGAACATTCTAAGCTAAATATTGGTGAATGTGATCATAGATGGAGACTGGAGGATGCACGTCCTATCAAAAGATACTTCATATAAATTGAATAGGCCCAAAGTATGGCTTCCTAGTCTTGAACTCCAAATAGGCAACTAGTTCAATACTTAATCATTTAGAACTCTAGTGAAGTTACAATTTGATAGACTTCAAGGAGGGATAGGAGGCACGTAGGAGACAAAGGCATTATTTGAGATCACAGTGGACAATCTCTTATCTAGTGTAACATGGACATGGGTACAAAAACAAGAGCACTATTATTTGGATTATAATAGATATGCTCAAAATACTAAAATAGGAAACCAAGTGCAAATGGAATGGTAAATTTCATAGTGATGGAGCTTATTAACTTATTAGTGTTGGGACTTGGAAGCCCATGAGTACAAGGATACAACTCAATCAATCATGGACTTCTAGCCACTTCCCACATAATGTCAATATTGGTTCCTCACTCTTATCTCTTAGACATCGTATTGTGGTTGCTACAAATTAACTACTCCGCAACAAATTTTCTTAACAATAAGTCAAAATTCAAAATTGTGTAGGTGGAGCAAACAATCTAATGAAAATGGGGTTAGTGTGATAGCATTTCGTGGATGGCAATGCAAAAGCTATAGAATATGAACCTACAAATAATATTAGGTTACCATTGTTTTTCGATTGGCTTAGCAATAATAGTTAGAAGCATTACCTTTACATGAAAGAATATTTTGGCCTTCAAGATAGGATTTTGTTTCTTTATGCTTGTTTTATGCCAATTCTATTGAAATCTTCTTAGCTCAACTTTTGCAAGGTATTTGACACATTTATTCCTTAAATCTAGTGGGGAACTTCACCCTTTACACTATAAGAAATTGGAGAGCAATGTACGTTTTTTGTAATTCGAAGTTCCCAAACTAAATTTTTCATCATGTAACTTGGTGTAGTTTTAAATCTTTCAAGGACAATCTATGATAGGCATAGGTTCCTTCTAATATTTGAAGGAAGCAATTTTAAATATTTTTCTATTCCCAATGAACCTTGCCTTTTTCACATTCAGTGTCTAGACCTAGGCTAGAACAAAACTTGCCTCTCCTTACTATTTTCAATCATGGTTCATAATATTACTAGGAACCCTCCCTTGCTAAATGTAGTGCTCTTGTCACTCTATTGGGGAAAAGGCTTGTCTTGATTAACCAAATCCTATTCAAATGAAGATAAAGCTAAAATTTCTCAAAATCTAACTTCAATTTTCAAGAGACTCCATGGAAAATATTTTCTTCACTTGGTTCAATTACACAAAATATCAATCTAAGAAATATGAAACTAACCTTGTAGAGTAATAAATTTAACCCTTCTATGTAATCAAAGTCAAGCCTCAAGAAAGAGTTTTCATCATCTTCTTATATAATCCTTATGAGGGTGAGTGGTAATTATTTATTCCTATTTATGGTGAGATATTAGAGTGCTGCTACAAATAAGAAGACAAAGGCTCCAAATGAGGAAGGAGAAATCCAAGGTCTGCAGACTCTGCACTATATATTGATCTTCTCCTTCTTCTTGTAGGCTCCAACCTACTACTAAAGTCTCCAATCTCTACACAAACTAAGCTTCAACTCAGCAAGAGGCTCCAACCTCTATTTGATAGGCTTCAACCTATTTGAGACTCCAATCTCTACACAAACTGAGCTCCAACCTCTATTTGATAGGCTTCAACCTATTTAGTTCTTCAATGCTGATATGATAAACTCCTTCACCAAATCTGATTCAAATATAATCACTCTCTTCTTTCTTAAATCTGATTCAAATATAATCACTCTCTTTTTTCTTAAGTCTGATTATCGTCATGCACCAATCTTTCTCACAAATCTGATTACAAACCACACAATATACTTCTCTCAAATCTGATCACAGTTCACACAATAAAACTTCTCACAAATTACAAGTCTGATCCAATTTCAAATCAGATCACTATCAAACACTCTTTCTTTCACAAATTTGATCACTATCATGTACTTCGTTTTTTTCACAGATCTACTCACTATCATGTACTTCTTCTTTTCACAAATCTGATCATTATCATGCACTTTTTCTTTTCAAAAATCTGATCATAAACATGTCAATATATTCTTCTCTCATAGTCACACATATTCCTTTTCAAAACAAATCAGAATTAGACTTATATTTCTGTCTCTTCTCTTTTTATATCTGCTCTAATATTCACATAATATTCATTGAATACTTGCTATTTTGACTCCCAAACCCCCATCTATTTATATCTTTTTCGCACCTCTTCCAAAGAGAGGCAACTTCACTCATTGGACACACCCGATCACCAAGGAGGCAACTCTTGTTAAATACATGCCTTTTCATTACATATGATTGATGTCTTTCCATGATCCTAATCGATGCTTATTTTATGATCTAAATAGTAGTCTTAAATGCTTCCTTTTCAAATATTATTGCTGCCTTAATAAACTCAAGCGCTGCATCTCTTTGAAGAATGCTAATCGCTGCCTTTTGTCTTAATCGCCCTTTTTTATTATTTGCTACCTTTTGCTGCCTTATGTTAACTTTTCTTTCTCCTTAAAATTAATCACTACCTTTCTCAATCTTTAATATTTGTCTTTAATATGATAGTACTGCCTTAACAAATATAATCGCTGCATTTAATAATGTCATCAATCTTTAATATGATAGCGCTGCCTTAGTATATAATGTATGCTCCTCATATCCGCTGCTTGGAGGATGATCGCACTCCTTCATATCAATGAATACTTACATAGAATTCACATGGAGTCGGCTGCATTTAATATGCATTATTTTAAATGAAGTCGGCCTCATTTCATATTTCATATAAAAACCTCAAGTGCCAAGTATGGGTCAGCCCATATTAACGTTGTCTTATTTTAGAAGGTTGACCAACATTAATGAAAACTCTTCACACTTTCTCCATTATGTTTAAATCTTTAATTTAAACGTAGATCTCTCTAAATCGATCTTCCAAATATCCAATAGTGTATAATGGACAGCCTCTTAACAGTTAACTTCTTATAATGGGGCCATTTCTCTTTGCCTTGATATTAATGACTTCATTTATAACACCGTGCCTTTGACATCAATGACAACATTTCCAACATATAGCAAGTGAAATTCCAATTGAGATGCTAAGAATACAAATTTTAAAGCCTTATCATAGCAATTAAGCTACATTACCTGTCTTTTGTTCCTCATCTATCTTAAAGGCCACTTTACAATCTCAAGCAATTACTTTGTCACAAAGTTGCAATGGGCTTCAAGAGGTAAATTTTTGTAGGAATGTTCTCAAAGCAATGTCCATTGACTCCCTTGTTGCCATAAGTGGATCTTGTTGTAGAGTAAACTTATCTATTACAAATTACAAAGCTCTAGGCATAGTCGATTATTCCAACTTGTCCATAAATAAGGAAAAGTACAGGCAAAGCTGGATCCTAGTGATGATTTTCTACAACAAATGTTCAAGAATGAAGGAATTTAGATCCCTATTAGCCTAAAGCTACTTGCTTCATTCTTTGAGACAAGGATATGGAACAAGGTGGTGGAGCCAATTGTCATGACCCCTTCTCAAGCGTAAGTCCAATGAAGACCCTTCACCTATTATTTTAATTTTCATAGGCTAATGGGGTGATGCAAGGGAAATATCAAATAATTTAATAATTTAAATTAAGTTGTTGAAAAAGTAACTTTAAGTTATATTCATAAAAAGGCAACTTATGTTTTATTATTAAAAATGTTGTTTTAAAAGATGAATCAAAAGTGATACTAGGAATGGGGTCCAAATTCAAAAATAAAATTTAGAGGGAAAAAAAGAAAAAAATGAAAATAATATTATTTTTCCTCAAAATGTATATATAAATAAGGAGGGGTTGAGGAATGGAAAGGGTTACCAATTCATATTATCAAATTCATTTCTCTAACTTGAACACTGTTCTTTTTTCTACCCTAGGAAAAAAAACGTTTGGCAAAGAATGGATTTGAAGACAAAAACCCTCCTATTCATTTGATATTTCCATCCAGAAATTATCATTGAGCTACATAATTGCAAGTTTTCGATGTGTTTCAATTGATGTGAAGATTTCCAGTTTTCCAAAAAAATTGTGTGTGTGGAGTTTCCCTTTTTTTGTGAGAAGTTTTGAGTTCCAAATTGTGCTGATTTCAGAGTGTTTATTTTACTAAAGAACAGGGATGAATCTATTTTATTGTTGGTTTTCATATCTCTTAATCATTATATTATTTCATTACCAGATAGTCGTATCAGATGTATTGCGAGCATATAGTAATGTTATTGTTAATTATTGCTATTATATGTCTTGAAAGTTCTAATTAATATTTTGGAGATTGGTTTTGAAGTTTGGTTGGCCGAACAAATCGCAAGGAAGGTTGTGATCCTTTATTTAAAGACTACAATTCATAATAGCAGCTGCTGCGTCAAAATAAAAGATATTTCTCGGGGCTATCATACTCCTTAAGGGGTGACAAATATTTGTTTTTTGTTATTTGCTTGATAACAAAGGTGATCACAGCCCTTGTTGTTGCTCTTCTAATATTTATCCAGTCTCACCATCAAGAGTATGATGTAGAAAACTTAAATTTGATTTATATTTCAGAATCTGATATTTTTCACATTCAGTCATGCAGTTCACTAGAGTAACATTTTATTTCTAATTTTCTGTGCAATTTACTGCCAAAAATATTTAAAAAGTTGTCAATGATTTTACTATTGTAAGTCTAGATGCCTAGGTTGCCATGACACTAAAAAATCATTTACTCTCTAGCTTGCTATTTGTAATGTTATTCTATCCAATTCACCACCAAATTGGGATTTTGTAATTTGTTCTAGAAGGCTTGCCACCAGAACTAGCTTCAGTATTAACAATTATCAATTTGTAACCTGGACAGCTTGCTGCCAGAATAAATATTTCATTACTTCCAAATTTTGTAAAACAATGCAATAATGAGTTGTGCGGCTTGACAAGTATTATTTTATAATGGAAGTCTAACTCCTTTCACCGTATGCTCTCACCTTGCCCACATCGGGACCTTGGTAATGAAAAGGTGTTAAAGTTGAATGCACTATCTATTGTGAACTTGCAAAAATAAAAAAAATATTGTCAAGGTCATTACATTAACACAGCAAGCACTTAAGTATAGACTTGAGCAAATCTCAAACTCATCATTATGCAATAGATTTGATATGGCCTCCCAATGCTCACAACAAAAATCAAAAACAAAACCACATACAATAATCCTTCAGAAAATCTGATCCAAGTTCTTGATAATTATATTTAATCAATTATATTGTGAAATAATTAACTATTAAATAATCTTTCCAAACTAGTTTATAGTATGAGAACATAAAATTCCTTAGGTTCGACAAGCCAACCTTTTAAAAAGCTTAAACTTGGTATTTTTGAGTTAATATAACAATTATTTAGGCAATTTTATTTTCTATATCTTTCCCCAAGCTATAGGTTTCTTTTCTCAATGAGGAGACCCCTATGAGACTCAAAATGTTGGTAATGAATAGGCTTGTTTAAGCAATCTTATTTCTTTGTCTCTCCCCAAACAATAAGTATCTTTTCCCTGATGATAAGCACCTGCGAGACTCAAAATGTCAATAATCAATGCCTATTTAAGCGCGTTTACTTTATATATCTCTCCTTAAGCAATAGGCTTCTTTTCCCCAATTAAAAATCCGCTATAAGACTTAATACGTTGGTAATGGATGGCTTATTTAAGTGATTATTTTCTCTGTCTCTCCTCATGCAATAGGTATATTTTCCGTGATGATGAGCCCACTATGAGACTCACAACATTGTCAACTAGCACTTGCACCTCAAGGAGGTTCAAGGATTAGCCGATAGAAAATTATATGTATGTTGGTGGATTAAACAATTAATAATAAGTGTTATATAATGGAATGAAATAGACTTAGACAAATCTAGATTTTTTCATTAAAAGAATTATCTAATTTTGAAATATTTGCATATAGATTTAAAACATAAAGCAATGTAAATGAAACAAAAAGTTGCCATCAAATTGACAAAAAACATTGCAAATGAAAATAGGATGTTCCCATTTAGTTGGAAAATCATTTTTTATCTGATTTTTAAATGATATGTGAGATTTTGGAGGCTTTTACCATTAAATGGTAGCTGGTTTATCATTAAACGACAGCTAAAATTGTTTTTCGACAACTAAAGTGGTTCGCAAACAGACTTAAATCTCACACTATATGTAGTCTATTTGCAAAATATTTTAGTAACTATTTGAAAAACTTGGTAAACTGAAACAAAAAGTTACAATGGCAACTAAAATCAGACGTGATGTAATGGAAGAATGTGGACGAATAACTACCTCGGCTGGTAATTGGTCTACGATGATACTTAAACTTATATAAGAACTTTAGAATAATTTACTAATATTTTGCACAGTCCTTTCAGTCTTTTTCAGTGGTTAGGAGAAGGGGTAATTTTTTTCTCAGAGGATTTTCATGGTTAGAAAGCCCTTTTCAAATAAAGATAACACTCGCCATTTGAATCCCTCTACGTGGCATATAATGGTCGTCCTACACGGAAGTTACCGAGAAGCTGATAGGACCGTGCAGAAGCCATCCATTGTCAAACGATAATCATCAGTGCCTACCAGATTTGCATTTGTTAAGCATTTTTGAAAAACTAAACAGGGGAAAGGCCAAAAGGGAAGAGGGAAACACAAAGTTTTCCAGTAGAAAGAGATATTTAAGAATAGACTGATTTTATGAAAATAGGGTCAACCTGAAACTTACATGTTGCATGCTCCATTTGTGTGCCACAAATGAATTCAAGTTGAAATGTCCTGCTCAAACTGGTGAAATAGCCCACTTTTAAATTTTAGCTTTTGTAGCTTATTAAGACCTTCTCCTAGCTCAAGCATTGCTCCATGAGAGAAAATTTCTCAAAAGTCGTCACATTAAAACTGAAGGCTAGGACTCCATGATCATGAAGAAAATTCAAATGGAAGATGATTGACTGCAGAAGGAGGCTAAAAACTCAATAAAGATTTTTTAACTCCCATAGTTCTCCAGGAGATTAAGGACAAATCCAAGAGAACTTAGTGATTCTGCTGGTTCAATTTAAGGAATACCCAAGAATACACTAATATGCAAGCTACCACAATGCCCTTCATGTTGTTTTAACTTGTGAGCTACAACATATATTGATCAATCTTATCCCTTTGCTCCGCTCCCTCTTTTCAAAGGTAGCATTTACCTCTCAGTTCTAGCAAAGGAAAAGGAACTTTAGCTTTCTGAAAACCCCATTAGAGGAAACATCTCAACATGACTACAATCCTGTTGCAACAACACAAGAGCGGAACCACCACCATCATGGAAGGAAACATGGTTCTTTCCCAAGAGGGTAGAAGATGGGGAAGAGTAATTGGTAGTACCTGATTAAAGAGATGGTAGAATCCAACACAACTCTGCAGGATAGCATGAAGCAGAGTGCGTTGTGGTTCTTCAGCGTGGTTCCACAGTCTCTCGAAAACATCATGACATCTGTAATATTCTCTGCCATTGAACAGAAACACACCCACTTCAAAATTAGCCCTCCCTATTTGCAGCTACTTCCTCCTTATCCCAACGATATGCAAGGCACATTAAATTATTGTTTCTCTTGCAATTACCCTTCCCATTAGTCCTAATATACACCATGACTATACTAATAATACCCATGCTTGAACGTTTAAACCTACTGATATGTGAAGAGCAAGGTAGAGCTTGATGTAAAGAGAAGTCACTGCATCTCTGTAATCGAGATATCCTTGTGTTGCAGCATCCATACATAGCCATTGGTGACCTACACGCACGACATATCAAATGCTTAAGGCAATTCAATTTGATAGAACATTTTTTTCAAATTCTTTCAGATCGACGATCTAGGAATGTAGTAGCAACGCCACTCCTGGGTAATGCAGACCAGTGGCATACAATGCAAAGCAATCAAAAAATAAATTTGGGGGCAACCTACAGCCAGCTACACAATGCAAATCACCCTCATAAACCTGGCTGTAGATCAACCAACGAACTTGCAATGATTGAAACAGCAACTGATATAAATTTTCCTCTCAGGAATCACGGAGGCGAAGCAGCGCCAGAAACCTGCAATGAAACCCCAGCACCATGCCTTGTTTGATGCAAAAGGTAGCAATGTTAAGATGAATAGAGTAATATTAGGGTAAAGTTTCCAGGGCCATTTATGGAAATTGGAGGCGGTGATCCAGGGCGATTGAAGGGAATGTAAAATTAGATATAAATATCACCGACTGCAGATTAAGGGAGGCGTTTACGGCACGGCATTCACCTGGAAATTAGATATGATTTTACAGCTACGAGATTTGATTTGATTTTACAGATAGAAGATACGATTTGATATGATTTCTCGTATGTTGGCATTGCAACTCTGCATTTATTCGACAGTAACCTGAAAATTGTTTTCTGACAGTCGTGAACAGGTTTAACGGCGTGAGACAGGTATGCCGGCATTCACGGACTCAAAAGTTCACAATAAGAAGCCTATCGGCTAACTAATGGATTATTTGAGCATATTATTTTCTATCTCTCTCCCTAAGCAATAGGGTTCTATTCCATCAGCCCTGATAATGATTCTACTATGACACCCAAAACGTCATGATTGATGGCCTAGTTAAGCATATTTATTTTCTCTCTCTCCCAAACAATAGGCTTCTTTTCCACGAAGATCAATCAACCATGATTCTCAAGACATCTGTAACTAGTTGCTTCTTTCTGTAAACTTCTTTCTATAACCCTCCCAAAAAAATAGGCTTAATTTCTCAGATGATCCACTATGAAACTAGAAACGTCAGCAGTTAGCAGGTATTGGCAGATTATTCTAGAAACTCAAAACTCTGTTGAAGATTGTACGCTGTAAACACAATCTCAAAAATTCACCGCAATCACTTAATTCAGTGAAATGTGGTATACCATTATCTATTTCCTCTAACAAAACTATCACGTCAAAAATCAAGAAAAATCTTCAAATCTTTCAACAATTCTCATTCCATCAAACATTATCCAAATAAAATTTACGCAGATTAACTATCTTCAAAATACCGTGAATCATAAAATTTCTGCCTCGCTTAACATATAAACGATTCCATTGAACTACCAAAACTTTGACCCGTTGGTTTTCCAAATCTGATGAAATTCATGTTAGCGTGTTGCTTTTCGCCTGATTTCATCCTCAAATGAATAAAATATTCGCAAATTTAATTAAGAAAATCTGCGAAGACAAAGTTGAGTACGATTAGATCTTACCGATGGCACAACCCTGTGCGAGATTCAAACAAATTTGTTGCAGGAAAACCCTCGGCAGATTTTTTTTTCATTTTCTGTCGTTCAATACCTGCGAAAGCAAATCCTTCGCGCGCACGAAGATAGCGAGAGGCGTGATATTTTTGTCAAAGTGATAAGTTTTAGTATTACATAAATAAAAATGATAATAAATTCTACCTAATTTAACAGGGTGGAGGACTATTCCTAGCTTTTTATTATATTTTTAAGTAATGGATAAGTAATTACATAAATAAAAATGATAATTATTATATTTTTAAGTAATGGATAAGTAATTACATAAATAAAAATGATAATAAATTCTACCTAATTTAACGGTGGAGGACTATTAGCTTTTTATTATATTTTTAAGTAATGGATAAGTAATAAATAATTGAAATGAATAAAAACTTGCCTAATTTAATAGGCTCTTGAAGTCTTGGCTTTAGTCAATTGAGTAGATGATCTTTAGGGTCAATTCATTCAGTTTCAATTGTCGTTTTAGGTAGTTTAGGTTGTGGGTTCAACTCTTGATTTGTCACAATGTGTGGATGAGGGTTCGTTGCATATTGCTTGAGAGGCTATAAGGGGGGCTCACCCTATAAAGAGCTGAGCTCTAGGTCAATGGGCTAAACTTCAAATTCTTCTTGACAATCAAAAAAAAATTGAGTAGATATTGTAAAAGTATATTGGGAGAATATTTGTAAGATGAAATTCGTATTTTATGTTGTTTCTCATATTTAGCTTGGTGTCACATTTTTATATACTAATCTTTCATTCTCATTTAATTGTTTTGACGTTCATTTGTTACATACATTTAGAATGGTTACTTATTTATTACACCCATATATGTATAAATTGTCGTATAAACATTACAGATTTTAATATGTTTCTCTTTCATGTTGTAAGGCAAGTTTATGATTGCAATGTTGTCCTTGCAGTTGTGGCTTGTCCTTCCTAAATTCAAATTTAGCCAACTTTTATCTTCAACTAACTAAACACAAATTCATGTGATGTGTTTTTTTGTCCTTAAATTTAAAGACATTCAATATATTTATTTTAAACATGCACAGTTTGAGAGTGTTATTCAATTGTGATTCATTTCTACATACTTCAATTGGTGCACTAAAAGGAATCCAATTCTACACAAACATTCTAGCAACATATGCATGACTAAAGAGTACATTGTTTATATTCATTCATACACATTTTGCAAGTTGATCTAGGAGAGTGTGCCCCCTTGTGACATAATAACTACTATATTGATGTATTTATAAATACCAACAACTTGCAAATATCAGAAGATGTTGAAGGAGTTAAGGAGAATTATAGGCAAAAAAAAGGAACACAAGTTTGTGGATCACACAATACAATTTTTTTGGTATAGGATAGATTTACAATCACATATTTCTCCTTGGACTCTAGACTCACATATTTCTCCTTGGACTCTGGACTCACCCCTACACGAAGTCATCAAAATATTACAATTCTAAGATAATTACTAAACTATTACACGTCACTCCTAATCCAAAGACATATCAACTTCAAATTCATATCAAACCTTATCAAAGAGCTTTTATTTACAATTCCTACATTTAGTAGTTATTATAAATTATTGTAAACTTCACATTACCAACTCAACACATGAAATTATTAATTAATTAGTCTAGAGTAATTATGTTTATCTGTATCTATTTTATTGACGGTGAATTTTCTGTGGGTGAATTGCTGGCGGTGAATTTACCTAGAGGGCATGAATTATTGTTTTTTAAGCTAAGAGTTAATGTTTTATTAAGTGTAAGGATCCACATTCTAAAGGAACAAGCTAAAGATCATGTCCATTCAAAGCTATGGGTCAAAATATTCATAATATATATGATTTTTAAAATGAGAACAATATATTGTATATAATTAATTATATCTCTATGTTCTTTAAAGTCAGATCTCTAAGTAAATTATTTTTACAATTCTAAACAAATACGTGAAGATAACAAGCAAATATGTTGATGCAAACAAATAGATGATCTAAGATTATTGCCAAATAAGTATTTAACCAAAAAGAAAGGGATTGAATCAAAACAAAATAATAAATAGATGAACAAAAAGAAAACAAAACCAAATAATAACAAAACCAGAGAAAAATTTGTCATGAATAGATTCTACATAATTATGAAACAATAGATAGGAAAAAAGAAAAATATTATCTCAATAAATTTGAACCTCACACTATCAAAAGATTATATAAAAACTAATACCGTCTATAAAAATTAAAAAAACTCATAATCAAAATAAAAATAAGCTCACATCATCTTTAATATATAAGAATCAAATCTAAAGAAAGATACATATCTTTTATACATCTAAAAAATATCTTATGATAGAATGCAATGAATTTAAGAACAATGAATTCTACATAATTATGAAAGAATAAATAAAGAAAATGAAAAATTATTATCTCAATAAATGTGAACATGACACTATCAAAAAATTATATAAAAATTAATGACATTTATAAAATAAAAAATAAAGATCACTTAATCTTTAATTTAAGAATCAAACCTAAAAGAAAAAATGTCAAACTTTTATACATCAAAAAAACACCTTTTGGTAGAGCGCAAAGAATAAAGGAACGATATACCTTTCCTCATGCTTTCTAGCTTTTCCCCATTTAAAAAAGGTTTTGTAGAACAAATAAAAAATTGGTATTGCAGTTCGTGGCGTGCGGAAATTAGATAAGTATTTGTCATTTTCAAATAAACATCTTATGTTCGTGTTCCATGTGCGATGTACCCTGGTCCCCACATGCCTAATGTTCGCGGACGGTGAAAAGGTGTCGTGGCATCCTCCATAAATTTTTGTAAACTTTATGTTGGGCGCATGTTTCCTCTGCATATTTTTCTTTAACTTCTTTCAACCGGAATATTAAGTAGCCGCCCACAAATGATTTTTATTTAGTCAAGATCAAAGGAATTTTTCATGAAGAAATTATAATATTATATTGAGTATTAGTTTTTTATATTGTTAAGTGGTCCTCTTTTAAATTACATTTAAATTAGTCAATTTTGATAGATGTTTTATAAATATTATGTTATGGTCATAAATATAAAAATTCAATTATAATTGATGTATATAATTGTGGACTTTAAGTTTGCGCATTTTTCCCTCTGCATATTTTTCTTTAACTTCTTTCAACCGTAATATAAGTAGCCGCCCACAAATGATTTTTATTTAGTCAAGATCAAAGGAATTTTTTATGTAGAAATTATAATATTATATTGAGTATTAGTTTTTTATATTGTTAAGTGGTCCTCTTTCAAATTACATTTAAATTAGTCAATTTTGATAGATGTTTTATAAATATTATGTTATTATGGTCATAAACATAAAATTCAATTATAATTGATATATATAATTTTTCAATTAAAAGTATACCTTAATTCTTAACTTCTTTCAACCATAAATTAAGTAGCCACCTTCAAATGGTTTTTATTTAGTCAAGATAAAAAGGAATTTTTTATGTAGAAATTATAATATTATATTGAGTATTAGTTTTTTTATATTGTTAAGGGGTCTTTTTTCGAATTACATTTAAACTAGTCAATTTTGATAGATGTTTTATAAATATTATGTCGTGATCATAAACATAAAATTCAATTATAATTGATGTATATATTTTTTTAATTAAAAGTATAAAGTAATTCTTAAGTAAATTAATGTAGATATTTAAATATAATAATTTAAAAAAAATCAAACATATCAATCTCGAATTATTTTATTTATTTAAGAATTGCTTCATTTTTATTTATTTGAGTTATTTTGTAGTTTTAATTTTTAATATAGGGGAGAGGACCCAACATGTTCCAATAGTTGTTATAGCATTTGTTGATTTAATGTCAAATATTTTTAACAATATTGGACCAATAGTTGTGACTTTAAAGTTGGTAGTGTTGATGATGACTACCCATAATTGAATGAAATGTATTCCTTAGATCTAAAAAGTGGCAAATCATGTGATGCCACATCAATGCACCAATAAAACATGATTTAGTGCACAAGTATCGGTCTCACTTTTTTTTGGGCCTTTTTGGACACCTCAACAAAAAACATGTTGATGTGGCATCATATTTGATGATGTGGCTATGAAACCTTAGTTATAAGCAAGGGACTTGCCAAGTAAGTTGTAAAAAAATGGGAGTGATTTGAAATTTTCACGTAGGATTTTGAGAAGCGCGAAGTTAGGGTGCTCAACTACTAGGTCCTCTCCCCTGTGTGGTTGTGTTTTAGTTTTTATATATACAATCATGACATGATGCTTTGTGATTTGCTATCAATATAGAACATCTCTCATTGTAATTAAGTCTAGTGTTGTGAACTCATTTTGATTATGTTAGTCTTTATTTAATAACTAATATATAAGTGGTATACTTTTGCACTAGGAGTTGGCATATTTCTTAACTTAGTTTGATTTTGTTCCACACATTCCTAAGAGCTAGCTCAAATATTTTGTTTACCTCTTTGTCTACCTACATATATAGATTTCATGGTGTAAAATTGACATTGATCTTTTTTAAATTCAAATTTCAAATTGGACTTATATCATCCCCCCTCCAACCAATCATTTTGTGTTGGCTTAAAAGTGTCCAACATTTTAAATTGTATTATAGGGTTCAACATATAAAAGGAAAAATTCAAACTCATTTAAACACATGGAATCTAGGTCTAGGTCTATCTACCTCTCACTCACTACCTGTGGCATTGTTTGAGGAGTACATTTCAGCATTTAATTCCAACTCGTTACCTACATACTTAGCCACAAATAGGCATACTACATGTTTCTTCATTATCTTTGATCATTGTTCACATATTGTCTAATATATTTGGCCTAGGGGTTTGGTAGAGGAGTGTGTTTGAGCATTCACTCCCACATCATTACCTACATACTTAGCCACAAATAAGCATCCCTAGTCCTTGCCAACCTAATGGTCATGGATGATGAAAGGTATCATGGTGTCCTCCATATAACTTTGTAGACTTTATATTGTGTGCATATTTGCCTTTGGATATTTTACATGTAACTTTTTTAAACCATAATATTGAGTAGCCATCCTCTAATAGTTTTTATTTAAAGTTTAAATAAAGGATTTTTTTATGTAAGATTTATAATATTATATTGAGTACTAGTTATTTTACATTATTAAGTGGTCCATTTTCAAAATACATTCAAACTAGTCAACTTTGATATATATTTTATAAATGTTGTGTCATGATTGTCTACATAAAATTTTTATTATAATATGTATATACATACATATATGTATATCTAGTGTTGTAATGTGTGTTACACATTTACATTGGATTTGGGGTCCTTCTAAGCTAAATAGATCCAATTTGGCCTTAATTTAGTGTTGTAAAGTATATTTATTTACACTTTCACATTAGATTTTGGGCCCTATTGCATTTATGACCTTTATATCATCGTAAATAGGCCCCCATGACCCCATATTATGCATCCCAAGGCATATTTTGATCAAAGACTTGACAAAATCAACATAAAAACTAAAATTCTTCACTCCCCAACATCCCAACTAAAAAAAGAGCCCCTGTGGGACCCATTCACCCAAGGTGGACATATATATAATTTGTTAAGTAATTCTTTAGTAAACTAGTATAGATATATTAAATATATCCATCTAAGAAAATGTCGAAACATATCAATCTTGAATTATTTAATTTATTATAGAATTTTTTAATTTTTATTTACTTAAGAGTTATTGCTAACATTTTTTGTGTCAAAAGTCATTAGAAAAACTAGAGAAAGGTCTCGTAAAGTTAAATGCAACTAAGAGGAATGAGAAATGTAGGAAGTTAAGGCCATGTTGAAGTGTCAAAAATGCAAAAAAGGAAGAAGTCAATATTTTATCACTAATTTCCAATGCTAAAGTTATAACAAGCCCAATGTTTTGCCTATTGTTTTCATCTAAGTTTTAACCCATATGTGAAAATTTTAAGTTTACCAACACATAGTAATAAAAAAATTCCAATTCAATAACAAAGATGTACATTTGAAATAAACCCATTTCAAATTTTCATTGCATGAATAAAGCAACATTACATAATCACAAGTAATGATTTCATTTTACACATACATTTTCCATAAAGGTACAAGATCATGATTACATACATAGCTTTCAAAAGCTCAATGAAACAAAGTATAAGCTGTGGGAGTTAATGGTGACTCCCCAACACCCCCGAGAACAATTGCTAGACCAAAAAATCTTCCACAAGAGAGAAAATGGCAAGAAAGCTTGCTTCAATGATGCAAGTTGAATATTGGTTGAATATCCAAATGTACATGAGATTCCTTGTTTATAAAGGCAAGGTAGAGAGATAAGATTAGACAAGATTATGACAAGTGTCTTAATCCTATAATATGTGACAACTAACATACTAAATACCTAGGAATCAAGCATTACAAGCTAGATAAGATAAGTCCTAGAAAATCCAACTGAGACTTCTAGAAAGAATCTTATATCCTAAGTAAACTTAACATGTGAATATGTCCCCTATTTACCTAGTGAGTGAGTTAGCTAGGTACAAGACATTAATTCACACCAACACCCCCCCTTAAGTGCAACTTAGGAAGAAGATTATTATGTAAACTATGCAAAGATGAAGATGGGTCTCAGCTACTAGGCCATGTTAGGTACCCATTTAAAATGCAAATGTAAATGCAATCAATCTCTCACAAACAAAGAAAAGGAGAAAACCCTATTGGACAAAACTCCTCTCAAAAAGAGAGAAAACAAAACAAAATAAACATGATGTATGGAGGAACCAATGATACCCCCGAGAACTGCATCCATCATGTACATACCATAGGAGGGGAAAAGAGAGACAAGATATCCCCCCCACAATGTATAGTCTCCTACATATATGGTTAATGTTTGAAGACAAAACATACTCCAATGCCTACAAATAATGTTTATCCCTTTGGGAAGAAGATATGTACCAAGTACAAATGTAGGAATACTTCCTATTCTGGATAGGAATTGGTAGGAAGAGGAATCCATATGTATGAAGTGACAATAGTTGATCCATGACTATCATCAAATAGGAGAGATAGACCCTTAAATTGGTCCTCCAAATCTAAAATGTTAGACTCCACAAACAAAGAAGCAATTTCTGTCAAATAGGAATCCCAATAAGGAAGACTATCAAATACCTATTGCAATGAATCATCAATAGAAGATGAATATGTCATCTCAATTGGAGAAGTAGGAGTTGTAGGAGAAGTCATTGGATCATCAAGACGCTCAAGTTTTGTATCATATTCAAACTCCTCTATGGTCTCATCATCATAGGGTACATTGTCAACATCATCAAGTGGAATGAGGCAATCTGAAGCAACACCATCTGGGAATGGAGGCTTGTGTGGATCTCCAAAAATCTCCCAAACTTTGGTCCAAACTATGCATGGGCACGAGATCCTTGAAAATATCTTATCATAAGTCTCACTGAAGATGCTTGCACTAAAACTAGAACCAATAAATCCTATGATATGATCATTCTTATTACCCCAAACATGTTTCTTCTATGTTGTTTCTAGTTCGAGAATGAGTCCATAAAGATATGGCAAAAAATTTAGCCACTTACAATGTGTTATTATGCCTTTTTGTCATGACTCGTAATTATCCCTAGTAAGAGATATTATAGAAGGATGAGTTGAATAGATATTGATTACAATGATAATATACTTCTCAAATGATACAATCTAAGATCAACATATATTTAATAGAGATGAAATGAAGTACAATGATAAAAAAAAACACTAAATCCCAACTACCAAAATATCCAAGTAACTGATAGTATACCCATTGGAAAAAAAATTAAAATCATAATGTACTTGTGATAGAATCAAGAAAAAGTGCATGGATGGCAAGATAGAGCTCCTCAATACCTTTTCAACGTCACAAGAATCACAAAATTCAGAGATTGTGGCAAAAAGTTATGAGCTCGAGAGCTAAAAATGATGATTTGACTTCTAACAAAAAAACTACCACCAAACAACAATGTTTTTGAAAAATAACTTCACCACTAAAAAATTCAAAGAACCAACATTCTGGCAATATTTTATTTAAAAAAAATTTCCTTTGTATGTGAAAGTTATGCCAAAATGAAAAAAATGCCCTATTTGGGCCATAAAGGGGCAAAATTAGGTACTTTCAAGACTAAATCAATGCAAAAATTAAGTACCCAGTTGCTGGCTCCTAGATAGTCATATGATTGCGGGCTATATGCAAGGTAAAAAATAATATTTGTGTCACGACCATCATTGGCAACGGGCAAGTTGAGTTGGGCAGAGGGGGGTCGCACCACCTAGGGCTCCCCTTGCGCTAACTGTCAACCCAAGACAAATTTTATAAGCCGAAAAACAAAGTGTTGGTGTAAATAAAGTCTTGTACCTAGTTCATTCATTACTAGGGGACTTATTTACACATGTTAAGTTTACTTAGGTCCTAGGAAGGAATCTTTCTAGAAGGTGTTAGTTGTCGTTAGTTGTTATCTTATCTTTTGACAACTACAACATGTGAACCTAGGTAAGTGTGATTAGTTGTCTCACATCATATGATTAAGACATTTGTCATAATCTTATGACATCTTGCATCTCACCTTGGCTATATAACCAAGGGGTCTCTCATTGTACAATCATCTCATATCATTGACATTGAATACAATTTATTCTTGTCACATTCTTTCTCTCTCTCTTTATTCTTTCCATTTGGTCTCAAGATCTTAGCATCCATAGCCAATTCTAACATGGTATCAGAGCGGGTTGGGTGTCATTGGAGAGTCTTTTTTTCTGAAGAGATATTATATTTTGGGGTGTTCCATTTGTGTCTCTTTATTGCAAGTTCATATCGGAGCTTGTTGGTGCAAATCTAAGCTCACCATTGCATCTGGAAGGTTCGAGAAAATTTATTTTGCCTTTTGTTTTGTCCAAATTGGACTTACGAGGCCAAATCTATGTGGGTTTAAAGTTGAAGAGTGGTTGCTAGATCCAGAAGGTCACTGCATTTTTGGAGCACTTTGGTTCAAATCTGACCCTACCATCACGTCCAGAAGGGCCAAAAACCTTAAGATTGACTGTCAATTCGTCCAAATCATAGCAGTTGTCCAGTGAGGCAAAAAAAATTGCCCAGAGAGCCGTACGACCCCCAGGTCATCATAATTGCAGGTTGTATGATTTATTTTTGAAAAATATCTAAAAAAATTATTCCGTCGACATTCTATTTTTGTATTTTTTTCAAAAAATATCAAATTAATATGCCAAATTATTTTTCTGAAAAGTTTTGATCTAAAAATATAAATCAAAATATATATTTGTTGAGGATTATTTGGTTTAAGGGAATACAGTACATAGTACCGCAGAGTTATCGCAGGAGGCCACGTGGCCATCTGGTCATGGCCCCATGCACGACCCTTCCTCCACCAGCCACCGACAGACGCATAAACCAGCAACATATATATTAAGTCCGGCAGGAGGCCGGCAAATTCTTCAACGGTCAAAGCAAAAACCTGGCAAAATAAGTCTCTAGCAGGCTTTTCTATCAAATCCAGCGCATAAAGGAGAATATTCCAGAACCTGCAAAGATTCTCTGGCAAGTACAAGATTCTTTGGAATATTCCGTCACTAGAGAGAATATTCCGTTAGCCAGGGAATATTCATTTTTTATGTCCTAGTAACCGTCAAATTTAATCTCACATTTTGATGATGTCAGCGCCATATCAGCATTTTCAACAAAAAAAATTGCCCCCCTCTCCAATTGAGTTTTTGATTTTGTAGTTCAACTTTAGAGGTTCATAACTTAATCATTTTGGCTCCTTTTTTCAAGCAATCTTTTTTTTAATTTGGGCTAATTTTTTGCACTCTTCACAGTGGTGCAATCAGTTTTTGGTTTTGGTGCCTAATTTTTTCAAAAATTGCAGATTATCACAAGTGTTGCTACTTCATCCTCATTTTGAGAACTTCAGGAGCTCATATCATGCTCCTACGGTAACATTTTTGGGTATAATTTTTTTTGAAAGTGCATTATTTTTTGTGTACTTTTCAGTGGTATGATCAAATTGATCTCATTTTGTACCAAAAATTGTACTTGATACTGTGGATTTTTTTGGCATCTATAAGCACTAAGATCGAGTCTAGCTTGCTTTTTTTGGCATCTAGCAATTGTAAACACACTAAATATAAAGTTTCAAATCAGATATTGCTTGGGGGATTTCTTGATTGAGTGATTTTGGGGGGGTCTCTTGGTGCATTCTCTTGATTTGTTTGTTTGTGCTCTCTTGTTTTCATGGATCATTCTAAGGTTCCTTTGCTCACATCATATAATTATTCAAGTACATGGCATCAAAATGCATGGAGTATTCTAATGACATAAGGTCACTCTCTATATGTTGAAAATAAGGTACCTAAACCTACAAATGTAGATAAAAAGTTAAAATGGATGATCAATCATACCAAAGCTCTTGGGTGTCTTCGTAGACTTGTTTCTCAAGATTTGTTGTTCCAAATTGAATCATGTAAAAATTCTCATGAGGCTTGGGACAAATTGAAAACATTGTATGGTACTACAAATGAAGTGAGAGGCTATCAAATTGATAATGATTTGATGAATCTTGATCCTAGGAACTTTGACAACATCCAAGACTACATCACTAAGGTTAATGATCTAAGGGAGCAATGTAAAGCATGTGGAATTGATAAGGACATTCAGTTGGTCTACAATACAACAAACAAAATTGGTCCTGATTATGCTTCTTTTGTTTCTAGCTTTCATACTTATAGATTGAGTATGGGATCTGCATATACTACACCTTCATTTGCATCATTTTCTGAGATGTTGATACATGAGCAACAAAAGCTTATCTCAATGGGTCTCATTAAGACTTCTCAATCTCAGGCATTGTTGGTTAGTTAGGTGAAAGAATCAGAATCAAATAAGAAAGCAAAGAAAGCAAAGAATAATCAACATTTAAATCAAGCAAAGAATAATCGACATTCATATCAATCAAAGAAAAAATCTTCTTCCAAAGGAGAATCATCTAAGAAGGAGAGGCCTACTTGTGCATATTGCAAGAAGGATGGACATGAAGAACACTATTGTTACAAGTAGGACATTGATGAGTTGAAGCATCTTCTAAAAAGGAATCACATTGATTTTCCTTCTAGAATGTTTGAATCTCCTCCTCCTTCTTCAAAATAGTCTCAAAAGGACAAAGGTCAAGCATCTATATCAGGAAATAAAGGCCAAGCTCTTTGTGCTCTTTCAGGTCCAGGATTAGGGAGATGGCTTCTAGATTCAGGAGCATATCATCATATGGCATCTTCAAGTTCTATATTCTCTTCATTCCAACCTTGTACTATGTCTCCTATCTTGATAAGAAACAATACATACATGAGTGTAACAGGGAAGGGATCTATTAGTTTTGGGGACAACACTTTCCAAGATGTTTTGTGTGTTCCTCATTTGATGAACAATCTTCTTTCCATATATCAGATTACACATGGTGGAGATGGGAGAACTGTGGAGTTCACACCTAATTCAGTCATCATTCGAGACTTGGAGAGTAGAGAGATCATTGCTACTGGGGTGGTTGATCATTCATCTTGGTTGTATACCTTTGCAAATTTTGATTATGATGGTGATATTGTTCCTTTGACTGTTGATTATATGAACCATGAGGCTTTTTGAACTTGGGAGTTCTCACATCAGATCCAGTTCTTGAGTCGTGCATTCTATCTCTTCCATCTACTATTGTACCTGAGGATGCTTGTGATTCCACAGTTTGGGTCCCTTGTGATTCAGTGCAGCAGAACATACATAGTCTTCTAGATATGGCTACTTTGGATGACTTCTTGATAGGTATTTCAAACTTGTTTATGGAGTCTCATCTTGTAGATTTGGAGGACACCATTGATGATATTCATCTTCTCTTTGATGAAGATGCTCCTTCTTCAATTATTGTGAGGGAACACCTTGAACCTCTTGTTCATTCTCTACATGATTATTCTTTACAAATTGTCGTGAGTGTGGATACTTTTGGAAAACATTTGGAGGAGGCTTCTTTTTCTTCAGAGGGGATATCTTTGTCTTTGGATCATGTTCTACATTCATCTCTACTAGATGTTGGATTGTCCTCTTCAACAGTTTGGCCTAGAACGCCTGTTTGGAGTGTGTCAGCTTTCGACATCAGCATGGAGACACTTGAGAATGCTTCAAAGACATCATCATACATCATCCATATTCCTAACATCCTGCATACATCCATGGTTTTGTTTCTTCCTAAGGGGGGAATGTTTTTCGACAAGATTGGATCATCTTCAACATTCAATGTCAAGTTTCTACCATCATTGTAGGAGACTCAACATTGAGGGGGGCTACCTGGTGCAGGAGCACCTAGGAACACTAGGCAATTAGGAATTCTAGGATGCATTTTTGTTTTTGATGTTTATCATGAAGGTCATGTTGACCATTGAGTAGAGAAGATATTTTAGGGATGCGTTTGATCTCTAGTATAGAAGTTGAGGAAGGGTGGATGAGTTTAGAAACTCATTTTACTTGGTTTACTAGAAATTGGCAAAAGTTGCAAAATGTTGCATTTTGCAACTTTGCCACAAAGTAACTGATATGTCCGACCAAGGGGAGGCATAACTACTTTTGAGGAACCTTATATAAGGTGTGCCTCGACCTGAGAGCAAGGTTGAAAAGTATTGGTATTGTGGTGAAATTTTGTGAATTGAAAGAAAGACAGTGTTTTTGTGTGTTATTTTTGATTTTTACTTCAAAGTAGAGCTTTCATGGATTGAAATTGTTACTGTGTTTTGTGTAGGATGTAGTTTAGTGATCTCTCAAGTTTTGGGTACCATCTATTAGTCTTTTTTATTCGATTTCAATCATTGTTTGTAAATAGTTTGCTTTCACCCTGTTGCTGGTTTGAATCAGATAGTTTTGGAAAAATAGAGATTTAGTTCACTTTCCCACTGTACAAAATGTACGGCCTTTTGGGTATAGTGACTAGACTCCACATGTGTAAATATGGTAGGTTTTAGGGTTTGTGTGAGCACAGGAGTTGTTGGAAAATTCTTGCCCTAGGCGAGCCAGGAAGAGTCTAGCTAGGGAAGACAAGGAGTGCAGAGCACATAACTTGTAGGGGTGATGGAATTTTGTGAATTTCCTTTTTGAGAAGTTAGATGTGAGTCTTGATAAGACTTGGTATTCAAGAGGAAACTCCATCAGTCCATCTGGTGTGAGAAACACTTAGCAGATTGTAAGCAACAAGAAAGGGCTTAAAAACCCTAGTTTTTGTCCATTTTCAAGTGGAGGCGTTGTACGGGCAGTTAAGACCCAAGACCTTGAAAATCCTTGAGAGGTGTCCATTTTAAGCAAGAAAATCAAAGAAATATTAGGGGTTCTTTAGAGAAATTGAGAGAGTCAACCATTTTTCTCAGAGAAGGAGACTTAATTGGGGCTCTTAGGCTAGTAGCCTTTTTAACCCTAAATGAGGGTTTGATGAAAGCGACCAAGAAATGGAGCTAGGAGGATACTCAAGAACCAAAATTGGATGGATTGCAATGAATTGAAACACCTCCACACCCCTGCAAATCAAATTTCAAACTTTGAAGGTATAGTTAGTCTTTAGGGCAGATTAAAGGCTAAGGAAGAGTTAGAGTTATTGCACCAAGATTGACTTGGTTAATTTGTGATAGTAGTGGGGTTGGCCAGGAGAACCAGGGGTATCTAAACATGAGAAGGGTCCTATAGGTTAAGGTGGTGAAGCAAAACACCAAGGAGGTCTTGCAAGCAAGACCTAGAGCAGGAATCTGTGATTGATTCCTCCAACCCCCTTCCCTATCACTACCTTATCTCTCTTCTACTTCTCTCTTATGGGGGGGTATTTTTCCTCACATGGGGTTTTTACCTTCTCATTCATAATTGAGAGCATTTCATTTCATTTATTGTATATTTCATCTCTCTTTCGGGGAGAAGTTTTGTCCCATTGGATTTTCTCCTTTTTTCTATTTGTGAGAGATTGTATTTCATTTGCATTGTATGTACATGGGTACCTAACATGGCCTTGTAGTCGGGACCCATTTTTGCATCTTTGTGTCATTTGCATAATAATCAACTACTCCCTAAGTTGCACTTAAGGGGGGGTGTTGGAGTAAATAAATTCTTGTACCTAGGTCATTCATTACTAGGGGACTTATTTACACATGTTGAGTTTACTTGGGTCCTAGGAAGGAATCTTTGTAGAAGGTGTAGTTGTCATTAGTTGTTATCTTCTCTTTTGACAACTACAACATGTGAACCTAGGTAAGTGTGATTCGTTGTCTCATGTCATATGATTAAGACATTTGTCATAATCCTATGACATCTTGCATCTCACCTTGGCTATATAACCAAGGGGTCTCTCATTGTAAAATCATCTCATATCATTGACATTGAATACGATTTATTCTTGTCACATTCTTTCTATCTCTCTTTGTGCTTTCCATTTGGTCTCAAGATCTTGGCATCCATAGCCAATTCTAACACAAAGGTTTAAAAAAACTTATGTGGTATTAATAAAAGGAGGTTGGCAAGAAATGACATACAACTAATGGCTAGAATATAGTCAACTTTTAAAACTTTAATACAAAGTTTATATATATTTAAAACAGGTAATAAATAAAGCCTGTGACCAAAGGATTCATGTCGACCAAGCAATAATCTTGCAAACTAATGAAGCATAGTTGGGAAAGTTGGCAGAGTCAAATCTCTGACTGCAAGTATGGATGGAGCCAATGAAAATAAATGTCGTGTCAAATCGCTGACTGCAGACAGTATATATCAATGTACCATTGACAAAGCCAATGCCAGTCGTGGAATATTCCACAAAATAACAATTTTTTTGCCCATTTTTTTTAAACTATAGCCCGATAAAATACAAATTTTACCCCAAAAATTTTAATAAACCTGTAGAAATATTTTTTGAAAAATATTTTGCGAAAATATGTTGACCTAAGGGGCCGTACGACCTGCCTAGGCAAAAAAAAAAATTGCCTCAAAAACAACTTTACCTAAATACAGTCAAATTTTATATCAAAATTCATCCCTCAGGCCTCTTGATCTCAATGCAAAGGTCGATTTGGGCTCAAAGTGCCCCAATTTTTCAGCTACCTCTAGATCTTGCAATGAAACCCTCAAATTAAAAGTTTCATAGATCAAGCAAAACATAATGATGAAACAAAAGGCAAACCTAACTTTCTTCAATGCCTTGGATTTAACCATGAGGTCCTTGAAACCCTAAAATGCACCCAGCAAAATATTCAAGCCACACATGAAACCCTCAAATGTGGGAAGGAATCTGCAACCTTGGAGCTTTGATACCATGTGAGAGTTAATGGTGAATCCCTAACACCCCCAAGAATAGTTGCTAGACCAAAATATCTTCCACGAGAGAGAAAATGACAAGAAATCTTGCTTCAAAAATGCAAGTTGAATGTTGTTTGTGTTAGTGGCCTAAATTTACACCCCTCTGCCAAGTTGTGAAAGAACTCAACAAATTTGGACTAACATGGGACTACTTTCAGGCAATGGGTATCCTATTGTGAAAGTAGACCTCCAAATTACTGGTTGGCTCCCCTTTTGATGGTGTCACCTAAACTATTCCTTGCTAGGAAAACGGGAGAAAGAAACATGGAAAGAAAAACTAAACCCCTATGGTGATGCACCTAGTTTGATTTCTCAGACCTATACAGTTGCTTTCACACATAGTTTCATAAAAAAATCTCAACTTATCTTGACACAACTCAAATATTTTAACATATCAATGCATAAGTATTTTGTAAGGAGGCTTGGTTCATGTGTCACTTTGAAGGGAAAAATTCTCCACCACTAAAATAACTATTTGACCCATCACACAGCTTACAACCTACATATATATATATATATATATATATATATATATTTATTCATTCTACCTAAAGGTGCTAAAGTGAGACAAACATGGAGTTACCAAAACTCACAAGAGCATTCATCAATCACCACATTGCACACAATGAGATAGCTTCAAAGAAGGTACACACTAGAATTCATTAATAAAAATGATGTTGCATACCATTGTATATGTTTGATACTGAGTCACAGTGTAGTCCTCTGCTTGAAAAAGGCTCCAAAGTAAGCTACAATGCCCTGCAGAAAGAAAGAAAGAAAGAACCCCCTAAAACTTAAGTTTGAAGATACTCAATCAAATTTGAAACAACTGCCCACACAAGTCCTTCTAGAAACCCTTGTCAGATGCAGCATAAAGGCCAAAAAAAGAACCTTCCAAAACTCCTCCAAAGTGCCTCCAAAATACAGAAAATTCAAGATCTGACCCAACTATACCAAAAGCATGATAAAAAATGCCTCCAAAATGGTCTTAGTCCCTCCAAAATAGTCAAATACAACCCTCCACACATTTATCATGTATGCCAGTCATCATTATGTCTCCAAGTTGTTTCCCTTGACTTATTCCTATCAACACATGTTTCTTTCAATTTTGCATTTAAAAACATCATTCAATTAAATGGCTTATAATCACACCATTTAATTAAATGCTTTACATTTGAAATTAAAATGCAAAAAGAAAAAGGCTCTAACCATATCTCCTTTGGCCATTCCTAAGGCACCTACATTATTGTGTAATAAATAAAACATTTGAAGTGGTTTATAAATCATCACTTAAATAAATGTTTCTTTACATTTGAAATTTGCTTCACATTGCAAAATAAAGGCCATGGTTCAACCAACATATGGAAATCAAAAATGCAAAAAAAAATGTCTTAAAAGGCTTTGCATATTCAAAGAGACATGAAAACACTAAGGCACGTGATCTTTAAAAATGAAATACAATGCAAAAATTCCTAAGGCATAAAACCTTGACTCCAAACCCACATAGCACATTAAAATGTGTTTGCATTTTTGATAAAACAAAGGTAAAATTACCTTTGATAGTTGGCCTCAACTAGGGTATCAAACCCTAAACAAAACAATGGAAAAAAAGAAGCAAAAGTCCATCATTTTCTCCTTCGAACTTCAAGAGCTCCATTTCACCTAGCCGCTATAGGGTTTCAAGGAGTGCACTGTTGATGGTTATTTATGGCTGATTCTTGACAGATTCAAGTGATCTCTTGTGCCAAAATACTGGAAAAAGAGGCAAAAGTTTCTTTTAACAGAAATCTAGCTTCTTTTTTACCATTTGAAAGCCATTTAATGAATCCAGGTCGCAGCCATATGCATTTTACTGATGCATTCATTTGTACTCCATTTTCTGTGGGTTATTGTAATCTACTCTCAACTACTATGTCTTCATGCATTCGAGCTTGATGAAATTCATTTCTAGCTATCAACTATGTGAAAACTTGAGGTTGAGCCAGGTAAACTCTTTTCTGTAGAAACATTTCCATTTCACTCTCAATGGTTGTGTTTGCATTGTATTTTATGTATATTTCATGGCAATTTCTTGGAAAAATGCTCATCATTTTAAAGACTTCATACATTCCATGCATTAGAACAACATTCTGGTTGTGGCTACATGTTTTTTCCCTATTGTTTTTTCTTAAGAAAAATGGGCATCTTTGTTTTTGTCATGCCATGTAATAGCAGTCAACATTGTACTAATCCCTTTACTATGACAAAATCATGCAAGATTATGGTATGAATGAGATTTCATGAGGCTTATCAGTTGAAACAAAAGCTATCTCTGTCAACTATTATATAATAAAATGTTGCCTTGTGAACAAAAAATGATTTGTAAAATGATTCAATGCCATTACACAGAATGGGCATAACTCAAGGGTTCTATGCATTTTTTTCCATTCCTTGCTGAATACTACCCCCTCCTTATTCCTTTAAAGCTTTGTCCTCAATTCACCAGCATTTACAACTTGTGTTTGTAATTTCGACACTACTTCTCAAAGCTTTAGCTCCCTAAGGTACCTCCATGCTTCTCTTAATGCTCGCAAAAAAAGACTAAACTTTTGTTCTTAGATTGTAAGCTGCATTGGAAGCCTCTAGAAAATGGCATAATCTGCTTAGAATTGATACTTGCATAGTCATAGCTTCAAAAAACTGCAATGGAACAGAACCCTCTCTCCTATGGACCTCAAATTCTTTCACATGTTTAATTTTCATAGAAAAATAATGGACAAGAATTACCGAACTGATCATAAAAGTATTTGGATTGAAATTGTAATGTTCCAAGTTGATACTAATTTTGTCTGTGTAGTCTTTATCTTGCAATCATTGTACCCACTTAAATGAAGTCCTTCACAATATGGTGTTTCTTTTCTCCTTTTCTAATCATGAGAAACTATCAGCCTCCGCATTCCTTTTGTGTGCCTCTACTCGCCACTCTCTTTCAGCAATAGCAGGATCTTTTCCTAATCTTTGTCTCTTATTTGCAATATCTATGATTCATGACTGGCATGCAACAAACTAAAAGGAAACTTTCTTTGTTGCTAGCTCGACACTTTTAACACCATCTGCTTTTGTATGATATATCATTGTCATTGGCATCTTATTGCCTTTTAAAACACCTTTTATGACTGTTATGGGAAACTTCAATGCAATGTACCTCATGAACTTTCATTCTTTTCTTTGATAAGAAATGTCACTACATTTGTTTGTGGAATTGCAATTACACTATGGAGTCCATTTGATATTGAATTATACTGTGGGAAAAGAATACTTACCTGCTTCTGTAGAAGCATACAATAATTCTTTCCTATGATTGATTTTCATTGTCTTGTTCTTGAATATCGCATGCCTCTTTACAAGCTCATTGATTCTTTTACACACACTGCCCTTCTATGATACATCATGATCATTTTGTATACATTGGTGTTATTGGTGTTTATAGATTACCATTATGCTTTTGTCACTCTGTATGACTACCCTTACCATCATTGCTTTGTTCTTTGGTGCAAACATCAATACTTCTATAGACTAGGGCTCATGATGATTGTTGCCTTGATCACAATTTTTCCCCTCTCATGCTTGTACTTGCTCCCTTGATGGTTTTGTAACCTGCCCTATTCATTTCGTGATGAAGTGCTTATGATACTAGCAAGATATTTGATTCCCAATGCACTCCACTACTTAGAGGATTATACACCTAGTAATATGCCCATTTGTCATTGTAAAGGCACTTCCATGACTTTGCTTGTGTTGTAGGCTTCATGCAACCTTGGGCGTCATGACTTATATCACTGTCATATCAGGGTGCTCATGGATCGCTACTTTTTGATGCTCTATTCCATTTTGTGGACTTTTATCTTTGTTTATTGTTGTACTTTAATGCTCATGCTCTTCATGCATAAGATCACTATGACCGGTACTTCATCATGAGGCATTGTGTATTGATTGTTTGACACAAAGTGTGCACTGTAGGGGTATTGTATTATGACCTTGAAAACATGTGTTTCCCTATAGCATACATTCATTGTTGTTGTCCTATAGCATGAGATGTAGCATGCATTGTTCCCTTAGGACTGCCCCTTTCCATCTCTTAAAAGTCATTGTTATACTCACTACCATTCCTTTTGCTTTAATCCTATTGGGCTGACATGTGTCATTTACAGTGATGACATGAAATCTCACCATCCTAAGTGATGTGTGGTTGTCTAATAGGATTGAGGTGAGATGAATTGGACAGTGTCTTTCATGCAAAAATATATGATTATCTTTGTTCCTTCTTATTGCCTCACATGACTCATGATGGTTTCAGGCATGACTTGATGTCTCCTTCATTATTTAATAGATGCATAATTGAAGTTGATGCATCCATAATTGAAATTGATGCATCACATAAATCATTTACTTCTTTAACAAAATGGATCTTGGATCCACTTAAGAAGATTAAAAGGCATATCCAAAAAAATACACTTTCCTTTTGACATGATGGTAACCTATTGATTGATTCATTGTGAAAAGATGAAGTGTGACTTTCTTGACAGTTCACATTATGTGTTGCATCTTTTGAATCTGATAATGAAAGTTGATCAACTGGTGTGATTCCATATTGATTTAATGCATCGAGAATATGTTTATCATTGATTTGATCAAGTTTCTCAATTTCCTATCCCTCTTACAACATTAGAGGGAAACATGTTGGGCTCTACCCTCACGGGAGCCACATTTTACACCACATGTTGTAATTAGCTGAATTATAACAGTAACAAAGACTTATCCTAAATCTGCATGAGGAACAAACTAGTTAAATAAACAAAGCATATCATAGGTGTGTTTGATTACTCCTTTCTTGTTAACCTATACACTTATGGTATGCAACTACTTTAATGCTTATGGACATCAGATTACACGTTTATGGATGTTTTACACATATTTTGATCAGTGACCTTTCATTGCTCTAACAACACTATTTTTTCAAATGTAGGAAACCTAGGAGCAACAAGGAGAGTGTCAAATGGAAGTAGGGTAGTGGGAAGGGCCAAGATGATGCGAGACCAAGCCAATGGGATTCGTCATTCCAACAGGAAATGACGGGTCCCTTTTCATTTTATGTGCAATTTCCTTTCTCTTATCTATAGGCATATAGTCTTTTCTTTAGAAGCATTAGAATAGCCAGTACCTTGGCTTGTGAGGGACATTATATGCTTATGATCATCAATAAAGATTACATTTTCAATACATGTTGGTTCTCATTCTTATTTGTATGCAATTGCAAAACTGGAATAATGCAATTTGTTTTGACAATATCCTTTATGCACATTAATGAAATTTAGCAGAAGAATGATGTATCTTTTAATGTTTTAAATGAAAACACAATAATAAGTTACCTAATTTAGCTGGAAGCAAAATCAGGTAACAAGTTGAATATGCAAATGTATATGAGATGACTTGCTTATAAAGGCAAGGTAGAGAGATAGGATAAGACAAGATTATGACAAGTGTCTTAATCCTATAACATGTGACAACTAACAAACTAACTACCTAGGAATCAAGCATTACAACCTAGATAAGATAAAAAGACAACTGAGACTTCTAGAAAGAATCTTATATCCTAAGTAAACTTAAGATGTGAATATGTCCCCTAATTACCTAGTGAGTGAATTAGCTAGGTACAAGACATTAATTCACACCAACATAAATGGTCCAGATGTCCCCATTGTTGGTGCATACATCCTCAAATCTTGGTTGTTGACTGCATGAGGGAGAGTATCACCCAAGTGCTTTTGCTCCAACCATGGACTTATTGTGGTCCCCCACAGTTCTACCTAACCAACAAGATGGCCCTCCCTTCAACGAAGATATTGGTGTGGTAACCCTCATAATAATAGCCTACCTAAGCATGGTGTCGTGTCTTACATAACTAGTGTTGCCATACAGTGGATACCTACCTACATGCATGGCTTTCCTAGCCTAGTTATGCAATGTTGGCTCACAGTGAACCAACAAGTGTACGCAGTGGCAAATTACAACTTACTTTGGCCAAATATTTTGATAATATATCATAACTCACTTCCTAAGCAATTGATTTTCACTTTCTAAGAAGTGGTAGTCATATGTTCACCCACCCCATTGTTCGATTTGGAAAAATAACATGACCATAATATCTCTTGAAAAAATTATTCCACATACATCATAACATGATTCCATCCGAAAAGGTAAAGTGCATTCAAGTGATCTAACTGACCAACTAGGTTATTCCCAATCTTGGTTTATCCTAATCCCAGGAGCAAACCTCATTACATTCACAAGTTTACATAAAATTAAAAATTGATAATCCCAACATAACATTTCTATGTCACACCATTTCCCAATATTACAATTCATGTGAACATACATTTGACTTACAATATCCTAGATATTATAATAATAAATTATAGATATCTCTATTTGACTATTACCATCAAATGCTACAAACATGTATATCAAACTAATATTATTTCTCTCTCAACATGCCCTTTTGATTATTCTCCATTTCTCAAGGTTCTTTCCAAGTTATCCTATAAGGTTTCTATGTTTTCATGTTCATAAACAATTGTAAATCATTTCTTTCAATGTGACTCATATATTCACATGTTTATAATGCTCACCAAATTCATGTCCAATCTAGAGGACATTATCAACTTGAGAGGAGTATGTGCTTCTACACCTATAAGTCCCCCCGTGTTATGGCTTTGGGTTGTCGGAACATAAGTCCTCTTCTATAATATCGTGAATAGGTATAGACTCTTAGTCAGGTATAAGATAATAGCCATTTAGAAAGGTAATTGAAAAGAATATATATATAATACATTTTACAACCCTATTGGTGCATGTCAACAAAACACAATCAAGTGTACACCTTAACCCCAGGGAATAAGTTGCCTTCCTAATTTCAAGGAAATATGAGTAACCATTCAAGGATAAACTACCAACATGGTTTGCATAACATCATAACCTATCCATGATGGCATATCTAACATGTTATCATTCTCGTTGCATTATTAACTTCATATACATGTACCTTATAGATAGTTTAACATAACTACGTCACACAATCATGAAAATCATTATAACTATTTATGTATCATACTAATAAGATACCTCAAAACTACTTATATCCAATCTAGCTCTATGCACAAACTTGATTAATTAACTATGTCAACAAAGAATAACTTACACAAGCACTAGAAAACAATCAGCTAAAACATAAATTCAACATAGAAAGGAGTTATGGATAGACGAACTAAGCATGCTTGGAAATCTAGCTTCTAATGAGGAAATTTCCCTCAAAGCTTAATCCCAAAGACTCTGCTTGTTGCTCCTTCCATTTTCAACTTATCTCCAAATCTAACCTCTTTCCCAACACTAAAAAACTCACAACAAATAGTTCCCAAATACTCAAATAAATCTCTCACTTCTCACTACTTGCAGTTTGCACTACTTTGCACAAAGAAAAACTACAACAAAATGGAAACAAATGAATTCCAAAAATAAATGAAACTCCAATCAAATACCAAGAACTAAGAGGTTACCCACTATTTATAAGAAATATTCAAAAACTTAATGCTATAGTTTAGCTCCTCCAATAACCACATTTTTCATCCTATTTCCACCTTTAAAATTGAATTCACAAATCCTATACCAACTCTACCTCTAAATAGGTCGACTAAGAAAAATTGGGTGAAATATGGTAGCTAAGAACCATAATTCTAACACATATACAATACAAGTAAAATAAACTTCTAATTCATCATTGAGTCACCTCTTTCTAGCCAACTTGTGGTGAATTTACCAATTCAAAGCATTTTCTATGGTTTCCTTATAGCTTACTACCTCTCATCATGGCTTTATGGCTTGCCAAATTCTGCTCATGGCACGTACAATGGTGGTTGTATTTCAAAAGAAAAAAAAATCTCTTTCCTTCCTTGCCAACTCATGGTAGTTTGACCAATTCAACTCCTTTTTACTATTGTTCATACATGGCATAATACTAAACATTATCACTAGCAAATATATGGTTATTACTTTGCACTAGCATCGACTTACTTATGCACTGCATTATATGCGCTTTCATTGGCTTTAACATATGCACATAGCCCATGCATTAAACATGCTTATACTATATTTATAGCATCACCAGTCATATGTATGACTCTTTTCATAGCTCATTCAATATGTGAACTAAGGCTTTCAATGCAACCTTTGGTATTAATAATGCATTTTTATTATTATGCTCATTTTGTTATATGTTTTCCAACACAACTTTTGCATATGTTAATATTTAACGATGGTTTGAGTACTACTTATTCCTATATTCTTTATTATATATATGTGTGTGTGTGTGTGCGTATACATGTATATATATACATGTACATATATGTACACGTATGTACATGTGTATATATATATATGTATATGTATGTATATACATATATATGTATAGATCAATATATATATCAACATATATATATTCATGTTTCCATATATTCACCATAATTAATTATATATACACATATTTATATATACATTAATATACACGTATATATGCATGTATATATGTTATATAATTGAATATGTACACATATACATATACATTAATATATATATCATTATTTTAATATCTTATAATAAGTATATATATATTTATTTATTTATTTATCGATAAGTGTAAGTGTGTGTGTGCGTGTGTGTGTGTAGATATATGGGTGATCCCACAATACTGGTTTATAATTTTTGGCCAAACTGGACATTGAACTGATTTTTTCTAACTAAATCTTCACTTTTAGGCACCTATGGCGGCTAAACCATGAGGAATTTGAAGATGATGTAAACTAGTGATTTGTGATTTTTTTTTTGTAAATTGTAAATACTTTTACTTCAAAAAATTTGGAATCAAATTGCACTTCTTTTTCCATCTCCTTCGAAGACTAGTTTTTTTTAGTAAACCCCATTTTTAAGGAGTGATGCTCACTGTATACAACATAACTTTTTTTCCATGAAGGATAAAATTCTATTTTTTTTTGAATTTAGATTTGTAACTTGATATCTAGTGCTTTCATTTGGTTTCATAGTGTTTTATTGAATATTTTTTCATTAATCAAGTTTTGAAGTCAAACCAATTACAATTCACATAAGGACAGATACAACATAAAAAAAAATTTATGTATCGAAATTCTTTTTTGTTGGATCAAGGACTTCAATATATAGTGCACTAATATTTTTCATTTTTTTTTTTGATAATCTGCTATTTTTCCACATGTGTAGAACAGAGAGCTTGATTTTCAGTGAAAACCCTACATTCACAAGAAATAAATAAATAAATAAATAATAAAATTAAATTTATTTAAAATTATACTTTTTGGGAAGCCTATAATAAAGACTACATACTTACAAAAAATAAATTTTAAATGAATTCATTTGATCCCCCAAAAGGTAAATCAAAAGTGGTTTTTTATCAATATTTTGATAGGTATAAAGGAAACTGCGTTATAGGTATGGTTTAAAACTAGCGGGGTTCTATCCAAGGGGGTTTTGATCTAAGGTGGTTCTATCAAACCCTCTTCAATTGGAATCCTTAAAATGGAACTTTTTAAGGCTTAAACCATTATATTTTCTAAAAATATGTGATTTCAACAAAAATCAAGATCTCTCAAAAATTGTAAACCAGTATTGTGGGATCACCCATATATATATACACACTTAAAAACTTATTGATATATATATGTATATATATATGTATGTATGTATGTATGTATATGTATGTATATATATATATATATAAATATATATATATATATAAATATATATATATATATATATATATATCGATAAGTTTTTAAGTGTGTGTATATATATATATATGTGTGTGTGTGTGTCCAATCAATTTCACATATATATTAGGTACCACATATGGGTATACGTAGGTATTTCTACCTACGTATGCTCACATGCATGTATGCTCATATAAATAAGTTCTTGTAGATATACATATATACATTTAATGTATATACTTATCCATTTATATATATATATTAAATACATGAAGTAAAACATATGCTCCTACAAAGATTTTATTCACTAAGACTCAAATTAGAGAAACAACCAAATGAAATTAAAGACATTACACAAGCATTCCAATCATCCCAAAAACTATGACCAAGGGTTTACTTACTGACACATATCTGGGACTGACTTGACTTAACTTGACTAAACTAGGCTATGAGTGTGTGATAGCTCAAGTAGGTACATTAGAGGTTACCATACCAAACTCCTCTCATGGGTGATACTCTCCATCTCCTCATTGGAGGGCTTGATTCTTTCTTGCATCCAACTTAGTTCATCATAAACGTAGTTAGCCGATCACATGAAAATCACATTCATCATATATCATTTGTATCATTAAAGCATTAAAAAGTAATAACATCATAATGCATATTCATGTATTTCATTCATCCATTGAACATATTAAAGTCATAATTTTGCATTTATTATCATATTTACTCACAAAGGTAAAAGTAATCCAATAACTTAAAACAAGGTATAACAAAAGTGAAAAATGGGGGGGGGGGAAATAATTAGATTGTTTGCATTTTACTCTTTCACCCATGTTGCGGGAGAAACCCTAGGGTTTTTGGTTTGTTGGCATTGAAAGTATCCCTCAGTTTGACACTGATTTTGGACCTTGATGCTTTGATATGCACATGTTGCAATGGTATTAGAATTTTTAAAGGAGCCTTTTATTCCTCAAATATGTTGCAAGACTTTCCCCTCTTTTTTATACAAGGTATGCCTTAAAAAATGTCTTTTATTATTAATTTTTTAGTCTTTGGTGGAGTACTTAGAGGTTTATGTGAAGTGTTTTTTTGAGTTTAGGGAATCTTATACTAGACTGGCATAACATAAGTCTCATGTTAAACTATGGGCAATGTCTTCAATATTTGTTAAAACTCATAGATATCACTAACGATACAAGAAAACCCTAAACCCCATCATGGTTATGAGAAACCCTATTGGTTTATGTGATCTCTTGAAGGTTAATGATCATCAAAATACTAAGATGACATTTTATTAGAAAATACATAATAATTTTCCTTTTTGGCAAGAGATCCATGAGGTATATGACTCATGGCAAAGATATAAGAGATATGAATCATTTTGTAGTGAACTATCATGTAGATAGTCACCTGAGAAGACAAGACAATTACATGACAAGATGAGGGTTTAATAGTGACAAGTGAGCAAGGTGGAGGGGTAGATATTGTATGTGAAAGGGACAGTGAATTATAAAGAGGAAGATAGAGTATAAAAACCTTATCCCTTCTCATCATCCTATGCAAGTCACCATAGGGAAATCATGTAATTATTGCAGCCACAAAGACTTGTAAGAGTAAAAGATAGTTAGTATACAACATGAAAAACACATATCTCATGTCAAGTCAACTGTTCAAGATATCCCTACTCTTAAAAAGGAAAACCTAATGGTATTTATTCTAATATGAGAGTAGAGGAAGAGGCTTAAATGTTGCAGTCAAATAGAAGTCAAGGTCATTATGAAGAGATGTTTACATTAGGTGCGATACATGATTTAATATGAATATATGACACAATGGTGTTTCTCCTCTTTCTCAAGGTTCTTGGAGCATTCTCCTTATCGTTACCAGTTGGAGAAGTTGAAGGTTACAGGCTATAGTAGGGCAGTCACAAAAGAAAAGCAAAGGGACAGTCATAACCAAAGTGATACAATCATTGCACTTATGACGATCATGAAAGAATAGTCCAATGGTCTTTATGGTAGGGTTTAGAGAAAAAATGGACCCTATCCCAATCCAAAAGGTGCATAAGAGTTGGAGACTATCACGAGAGTTTATGCCACAATAAAAAATGAAAATTCAAGAGATCAAATGCTAGAGGAACACTCGTGTGAATAAGTCTCCAAAACAAGTGAACTTTGTCACAATAAGGATACTCAAAACCTTGCCAAACCCTAAGGCTTTGTTCATCACCTTGTAGAGAACTAAATCATGCATGAAAATATTTCACAAGAGGGTATGAGACTTAAATCATATTTGTTGTTGACAACATGTTTGTGAATTAATTTTCTTCAAGAGGATATAAGGATAGCAAGAAGAGGCCTATTGGTTTATTGTTTGTGAAAGCATGATGAACCTCTCCTTTCATCATGATACTTGATACAAGTTACAAGACACCCAAGGTTTTATAGTTTGCATGTATTTGGAAAATGATACAATGAAGACTGCAAAATAGATGATAGTCAAGGCATTAGAGGCAGATTTTTCTTACAAGTTCTTTGACACAAAGGGAAATTAATGATTGTTGGTCTTTGTAGGTTTCATGAAGATCTTAATCATGTCGTGTTTTAAATGAAAAGGGTCAAATGACAGTTTTAGCTTCAAGAGACACAAATGAACAAATGGAGTATATGACATAACCACAGTGACATTGCATTGTGAAAGCTTCGTGATAGGTCAAAATGCAATGATAAGATAGTCTAAAATGCATGACATGGAAGCCTATAGTATTTTCATGACAATGGTGTAGAAGGTAGCAAAATTTATGTGTTAAAAGGGTGTAAGGAAAAAACACAAATGATTTTCATGACAAGTGAGCCCAAGTCAATTGACCTATAGAAGGATACTCATCATAAATGGAGTTGGGCATGGAATTTGTAAGTTCATGAGTGATAATTATAAATTTATAATTCTATGTAAAGGAACAATTTACATGTGCAATGATTAACATGAATAGCTATGATACAAAAGGGAAATCAAGTGACAAGTAGTCCAATATGGTACCAAGATCAAAAGAAGTCTAAATGGATGGAATATGATAGAGATAAAAGGAGGTTTGCATGGTAGTCACAAATGACTAAGGCCAGGATTTAAGTATGGCATTCTTACATGGAAGAACTATGTGAAAATGAAGAGTTTTAAGGGACACAGTCTTAGGGAAATATTGAGATAGTTTTGATAATGAAAGGGATAAATTTGTAGACCTGTGAAGAGTAAGACAATCAAAGGAAACCTTCTTGTGAGGAGTATGACAATCAAAAACCCATAGGTAAAAGTAGAAAAATGCATAAACATAAAGGCAGGAATGACAATGCATATAGAACACACAGTCAAAAAATAATGCAAATAATAAATGAATGATGGATAAAGTCATTGTTAGAAGTCTTCATATCCCAATGAAGAGGTGACAATCCTATATGCTCATGATATCGCTTGAATAATTTTGTGGAAACAAAATGAAAATCCAGAAATGGAAAAGTCCAATATCAAGAAGGTGAATATCTTTAGGATGTAAGGGGCAGTGTTCATAAGTTTGTGAAACAAGAAAATCACCACGAGGAGTGACAGTGGAATTGCATAGTGTTAAAGAGTATGAAAGAATGAATGACAAACCTTAATGCATGAAAATAGAGCTTCAAATCAAAGTTAGAGGACAATCCTTATTGTATGCATATACAAGTGATATGTCTTGCAAGGGGATAGCTATGAGTAAACAAGAAGAGGGAAGTTGTGATAAAACCCTCCACCAAAAGATAAGTCCATAAGTTAATGAAAAATGAGAGTGTTAGAGAGACAAAAGGATATAAAGTGTAGTCATATAAGGTATGCTTAGTGGAATAAAAGAAAAACCATAGTCATCATGAAGAATATGTGATAATGTTGTAGGGAAATGACAAGGTAATTTTACCGTGAAAAAAGGTAGAGTTAGAGGACAAACCAAGAATGGAGCTACAATAGCAAGTTCAATATTTACATTCTAATGGTCATAGTGGGTAGTCTTCAAGAAATGAACAGTACAATGCTTAAGACATTCATGATGACAGTAATAAAAGGTTTTAGATAAACCTAGAAGGCACTCCAATATATGACAACCCTAAAAGTAGCAAATTAAAACTTCATGAGAAACATTGAATGTGTCATTCAAGTGCTTGCAAACCAGAGCAGAATGAGAGAAAGAACACTCCAAAAGGAAAAGAAGACCTTGAAATAAGGCATACAAAGACCTAAAACACGTGCCCTATTATCATGAATTAGATAGTGAAGAGTTAAAGCCATGAATATGCCAATGGGTGAGACAAGTGGAAGCTACAAGTCCTAAGAGGTCTCTTATGCCCTCTTAAGGTATTTAATCATCTTCAAGTCACTTGTCACGTGACCTAAAAGCATGGAGAGGTTAGTCATGGTAGTTTGGAGGAGTTATAGATAGTTGCAAGCATATAGGGATCAATTAGTGAGTTGGAAGGTAGGTGAGAAGATGTAGGGGCAGTTTGATTAAGTCGCTCATTTTTATAAGCATCTAGGAACATTTGTAGCTAGATAAAGTCAAAGCAATCAACAACTTGTATTCAAAGGAGAAAAACACAAAGACAACTCAGTTGGGTACCCAAGGAGAGTTGACCAAGCAAACTAAAGGCGAGAAAATGTAATTATGATATAAAAACATGTTGCTAGTTCTTAGGAAGCTGTTGGACAACATATAGGGATGCCTAGGGATAGTTTAGAGTTATTTATTGCATTTTTGGCAAAAAATATTGTAAACTTTAAGAAGTTTCTCTCTGGTCATATTGTGTATTGTAAATCAGAAATTCAATCTTGAGATTGAAATAAGCATTGTAATACTTCACTTTTCAATCATTTTCAATGAAAACAAGTCATCTTTCAGACTATGCGTAATGCGTAAGGCATCTTCATTAATGAAAAAGCAAGTTTTCACCTTCATTTTACTATTTCATGTTGTGTGTTGATTATTTTTATGCATTTTTCCTATGTTTTAATACCAAAACCTCTAAATCATGCATGATTAAACACCTGCAAAACCTAAAAATTTCTTCTTTATGTGTTGTTTACTAGTTAGAAAAGACCTAGATTAGCTGGTTTAGTTGTGAAAAGAACCCATTTTCCTTCTAAAACAATAGAGATAGGTCACATTTTGGCAAAAAAATTGGAACATAAGTTAGAAAATTAGAGCTATGTGACAAGAAAAATATTTTCATTGAGCATTGTATATGAAAAAGAGTTTAAAAATTTAGTCTTCAATATTTTAGTGCATCACTATCCATAGTTTAGGTTCAAATTTCTAATCTTCTATTCCCTTTTCCATGGCATAAATAGTCATACTAGAATTAGATAAACTCAAAATTAGGAGAAGCATAAAGGGAGCCAACCCTCTCTGGAGGTTGATCTCCATCATTTGAGCCCACACTCAGGGAGACCATCCCATGTTTCATGAGGTGGCTGAGTGATTTTATCAGGTTGGCAAGGGTGCACACTTCTATGACAACAATTATTTTATAGTTTTATTTTTTTAATATATGTCAGATGTGTTTTAACCTTTATGTACACAATCATCATATGATGCTTTGCAATTTTATACCATTATAAAACATCTCTCCTTTTAATTAAGTATAGTATTTTGAACTAATATGTTAGTCTTTGTATACAAATCCAAACAAATAAAAATATGTTAGTCTTTATATAATAACTAATATATAAGTTGTCTATTTCTACACTAGGAGTTGGGAAATTTCCTAACTCAATTTGATTTTGTTCTACTCATTCTCAAGAGCTAGCTCAAATCTTTTATTTACCTCTTTGCCTAGCTACATATATTTATGTGTTGAATTAAAGTGTGGAACATTTTAAATTGTATTATAGGGTGACGTATAAAAGGATAAATTCTAATCAATTTGAACATGTGGAATCAATGTTTATCTATGTCTCACTCACTACTTGTGCCATTAGTTGAGGAGTGTATTTGAGCATTCACTTCCACATCATTGCCTACGTACTTAGCCAAAAATAGGCATACTACATATTTCCTCATTATTTTTTATCATTGTCCCCATATTATTTGTGGACAATGATTTTGGATTGCCCACATTGCTTTAGCTCCTTCTAGGGTTTTTCACCTAAAAGGAGAAAGGGATAGGTCCAAAATATAAATGTCAACACTCAAGATTAATGTAAATGGGATGAAATGTGTCTAATTATGATGTACTAATGCACTGATATGAAAAGAAAGTGATTTAATGAGGCAAATCCTAATAAATGCAAAGTGCTGGAAAACACACAGTGATATGCATAAAGATGGAACAAATGCAATAAATGACAAAATAAAGATGCAAGGTAGAAACTATGCACCTAGAAACTGATGAAGAGCTGATTGGGGATTGTAGAGACCTCTGAAATTCTAGATTTTTTTTATTTTTAAGCCAACTGGGACACTTACGCTAAGCTTGGCGACTTAGTCCCAGATCAAGGAAACTACTCAAGAACTCGTTTCGGCCAAATGGGTATCCAAATCTGCACAAACCTCTGAAAAAAAGTTTAGTGGGACTAAGTTGCCACTATTGGTGACTTAGTCCACTTCTGAATTTCTAAAAATTTGAAAGTGGAAACGGAAGCCCTCAGTCAGTATTTCGATCCTTGACAGGTGTCTAGTTTTGAAACTCTGATTTTTGGGCCTGAAAGTGACTTTTAGTGGATATTTTGGCTTTGCAAACAAGGGGAGGTCTTCAACAACTTTGCAATATATTCTTCAATGATCTTCAAACCTTCAAAGTACCTAAATCTGCAAACACACAAAGAAAGAAATAGAAATGTTAAATGTTAGGGAATAGGGGTTTGCCTTGGTCAAACCCCTTTGAGGTAATTAAACCAAATGAAGAAATAAGATGAAGCACATGAACATGAAATGAAGGAATTAGTACCTTTCCATGATGATAGATCTTGGATTGTTGCAATAATGGATGAAGGATCTTGCTCTTGAATGCCTAAGAAAACTATCTTGATGACTTAGAATGCTAAAACCCTAGCTTGCTCAAGACTTGAGAGAGATGATGAATGATGAATGAATGATTAAGTGAATTATGAATTAGGGTTTAAAGGTCTCATTTTATAAAGGAGTGGCTAGAATAAGGATCATGATCAAGGGAAAAGATTAAATTAGAAAATAATTTAATCAAGGGTGGAGGTTAATTAAGAGAGAAAAGACATGGATAGATAAAAGACTTGAGGTAGAAGATAAAATTGGAATAGGAAAAGAGTTGATGAGAGAAATTAAATAATAAAGATTATTTAATTTAGGTGGCCAACATAGAAGAAATAAATAAAATATTAATTTAATTTATGTGAACCTCAATCCTAGACCTACACAAACACAACAAACAAACACAAAGTTAGCCACATATGCAAGTTAGAACTAAGATTCCCCATGAAATTCATCTACAATGCTCAATATAGGAAATGAAATGAAGAATAAAATAAGAAAAAGTATTAGAACCTATTGAAGCATGCAAAATCTCAATCTCATGGAGGAATTGATGCCAATTTTATATGGAAATTGGCCCTTTCCCAATCCCTTTGTAAGCTTTGTGATGACTTGATGAAGAGTTGATGATTCCTTGGAGAAAATCTTGCATAACCTAGCTATAAAACTTGTTAATGGATAAATGGTGGATGAGAAAATTCAAAATCTGAAGATTATGACTTTGCATGAAGTTGTCCTAAAATGAGAAGAAAAGCCTCTTATTTATAGAAGAGATTGAGAGAAGAAGAGGCAAAATGGATGAATGTGGGATTAATCAACATCCAATGACCAAGTGCCACTTGTTAAGATGTGAGAGGACGAAGGTTGAACACATTTTGATCAATGTACAAATTTGAAATTTGAATTTGAAGAAGTGACATGTTAGAGGGAAAAGAAATGAAGTAAATGCCACTTGGCTCAATGCACAAGGACATGTAAGAGGTATTGAATGCCTTGTTGGAAGGACAAATCCTTTTGAGGGGGAAATTTGAAATGGAGGAATATTCCACTTGAGATGCCTTTTTGAATGAAAATAGAAGATTTAATAAATCATATAAATTGATTTATTGTGCAAGTTGCAAAATCTAGAGGATTTGATGGATTAGGCTTAGAGTTAATTAGGATTTAATTAACTTAGATGGGGATTTATCTGATTTGAAATTTGACTTAGATTTTAGGATTTAAATAAATCAAAATGAGAGGAATAATGATTTTATACTTAATTAAATAAAGTTTGATTTATTTAATTAAAGAGGATGATGTTAGTTTTAAATCAAATAAAGATAAATTTATTTAATTTAAATGAGATAAGTCTAGAGATTAATTAAATAAAATGAATTATTTAATTAAAAGAGGAACTATAGGATTAATTAAACAAAGTGATTTATTCAATTAATAAAAGATGATAACTTAATCAGATAAAATTGATTTATTTAATTAAGAGATGAAATATGATGAATTTAATTAAATAAAGATTATTTAATTAAATGACTAGCAAATGGAGACGATTCAAAACAAACTGGTGTTAGTAGATCAGGATCAGGTGTATGAAATCAATCAGTACATTTTACGTGTCTACAATTTATTTCAAAACAAAGGTGAAAACAAATTATACAATTAAATAATTAAAAATAATTATTTAATTGTGGAGATAAAGAAAGGATACATAATTAAATAAATATAGAATTTATTTAATTATAGAGAGAAAAAGGCTAATGAATAATTAAATAATTAAAATAAATATTTAATTATAGAAGAAGAGGGAAAAACTAACTTTTGAATTAAAATAATATTAGACTTAAATGCTTAATAAGAGTTTAGAAAAGTATGAAAATGATTTACAACACTTTATAACACCTTTACAAGACTTTGTTAAATGTATTTGCAAGGGTCCAAGACCTAATGTGGATGTGTAAAACACCTCACAACACTAAATCAAGGCCTTATTAAGTCCAATTTATCATCAATTATGCCCAAATCAAGCAAAGCATACACTTTTTGGTGACACATTATCAAATATATTGACCTAGGATTTTGGTAGAGGAGAACATTTGAGCATTCACTTCCACATCATTGCCTACATACTTAGCTACAAATAGGCATCTCCAATCCCCACCAACCTAATGGTCGTGGTATCCTCCATATTTTTTTTAGACTATATATTGTGTGCATGTTTACCTTTGGATATTATTCTATAACTTCTTTCAACCATAATATTGAGTAGCCATCCTCCAAAGGTTTTTATTTAGTCTAAATAAAGGAAATTTCTTTTTTTATGTAAGATTTATAATACTATATTGAGTACTAGTTATTTACATTGTTAAGTGCTCCTTTTACAAAATAAATTTAAACTATTCAAGTTTGATAGATGTTTTATAAATGTTATGTTGTGATTGTAAACATTAAAATTTTAATTATAATTGATAACATATTTTTCGAAACTAAAATTATAAAGTGATTTTCAAGTAAACTAGTGTAGATATCTTAAATATATACATATAAATAATGCTCAAATATATTGATCTTGAATTATTTTATTTACTTATAGTCTTATTTTTTTTAATATACATTAGTTATGTTTTAGATTTTATATACACAATCACAACATGATGTTTTATGATTCGCTAACACTATATAGAACATCTCATTATAATTAAGTATAGTATTGTGAACTCACTTTTATTATGTTAGCATTTTCGTAATAACTAATATATAAGTGGTCTATTTCTACTCTTGGAGTTGGCACATTTCCTAACTTAGTTTGATTTTGTCCCACTCATTCCCAAGAGCTAGCTCAAATCTATTTTTACCTCTTTTCCTACCTACATATATAGATTCCATAGTGTTAAATTAAATCCAACCTTTTTAAAATTCAATGTTCAAATTGGACTTATATAATCCCCCCTCCAACTAAGCATTATGTGTGGACTTAAAGTGTTAAACATTTTAAATCTTATTAAAGGGTGATGCATAAAAGGACAAATTCTAATTCATTTGAGCACATGGAAAATGAATATATCTAGCTCACATTCACTACCTGTGCCATTCATTGAGGATCACATTTGAGTATTCACTTCCACAATGTTACCTACATACTTAGCCACAAATAGGCACACTACATATTTCCTCATTATCTTTGATCATTGTTCACATATTGTCAAATATATTAACCCAGGGGTTTGGTAGAGGAGCACATTTGAGCATTTACTTCCACATTATTACCTACATACTTAGCCATGGATAGGCATGCTACATGGTTACTCCTTATCTTTGATCGTTGTTCACGTATTTTTAAATATATTACCCTAGTGGTTTGGTATAAAGAACGTGATGTTTATAAAAATTATGAGTCTATTCATAATAGATTCAAATGGTAGAAGGCTAGGAAAACCAATTTATAGACTACAAAACCTATCTAGTCAATTTCACACAATACAAATCAATATTGTCCACTAAGATCTTTTACGTCATTACATCCCATTTTTAATAATCCTCCAGACTATATTATTTTATTATGTATTTTTAGTTTTGAGTTTGAGAACATGAAATTTTGATTAAATTAAGGCATGATAGTTAAGCATATATCAAGTATATATATATATATAGTGCAATGATGAAATTATACATTTAATGATCTTGTCAATATAATGTGTTATATTTTGAGAGAAATATGTTGACATATTTATACATGTTTTGACATCGAACTAACTACTTTATGCTAGGTTAATGAGGTGGATGCAAGATAGTGTTTTCCCCTCCATGCATGAGAGGGAGAATATCACCGAAGAGAGGGAAGCAAATCTGGTAGGAAAAGCTATGGTCATCAAGGTTATCAGAACTCACACACACTCACATAAGTTAAAGATTGTTTTTTGTAGACCGATCATGACTAAGTGTTAATCTATAAAGTGTGTGTGTTTTCATATCTTTCTTATCGAGATTCAAATTATTGTTTTGTCTCCTACATCTACATTACTTGACTTCATGGAAAATATATTGTGACTGTGTGAACTTGTTTGGTACCTAGCGATAATTATTGTATCACTGTAATAAAAGCTATACAATGTGCAGATTATAACATTTTTGAAATATGACCAGATGTTTTTATGTGAGCTAGTAATCATACATACCTATGTGTATATATGCATAGATGTATATACATATATAGATGCATATACATCCATATATATATGAATATACATGCATATATGTATATGTATATGTATATAGATGCATATATGTATGTATATACATATATACATACACACATATATATACACACATATATGCACATATATATACATGTATGTATGCATGTATGTATATGTATATATATGTGTGTATACATATACATATACATATATATATATACACACACATATACATGTACATAGATATATATGCATGTATGTATATATAGATAGAATATCTATACATATATATGTGGGTCACTAAATGTGTATTACATGTATATTAATCTTTATATTCTTGAATGAAAAGTTTGAAGAAGGTGGTGAGCCATAAGAATGCCCAATTTTATTTTTGTAGTTGCATGTTTTTATCTTATTAATGTTAAACTCCAAAATACATTACCAAACCTTTTTATATACTTTAAGCATTTCAAAGCATTTGAAGGTGATATATATTATATGAATGAATGTGTGTGTGAACTTTGAATGTTTGCGAGTTTAGTATAATTTCATGTTTAATCATAATTGCTAACAATGAAAATGCCTTAAAGAAATAAGGACTAACCCCTACAGTGAAGAATCTGTCAACTTGTAGCAAAAGGTTTCTCAACCCACAATAGAAGGATGATAGTTCAATGCAACTAGAAGAGTTAAGCTGCTACAGTATGAGCATATTTCCAGAATGATACAAAGGTGATGATTTGAGGATATAACCATATATGTCCAAGTATCACTCCATCTTCTCAATAAATTATAGAGGAGAAAGGAATCTGTTCCAATAAGGAATAGAAGTTATAATAAGGGTTGCTCTATAAGGGCACGTTTCCAGTTTATAATGGTTATCTTAAATAGTGTAGAGTCCTTATTTGACTTCTACACTCTTGTTCTTACCAGTTATTTATGTTTTTGTTAAAGGACCTAGTCAGACTATTCCTATTTTCATGGGATAGTTGTGTATAGGAGTGAATTTGCACCCCTTTTGCAAATTCCCCTTTCACATCCTCCACCTTAGAAAAATAAAATCTGACCAAGTAATTCCACATCCTCATTTCATACCCCGTCCACTTGGCACTTGTTTTTATTGTTGGTGGGGGGATTTTTGTCGAGGACGAGCACGCGATGTACAAAGGGCTGCGCGGCACATTGCCGTCCTGATAGAATTCCTGCCTCTGGAATCTACAGAGGGTTTATGTTCTCCATTGGAAATGAAATGTAATGCCCCTACACCTTCCTGTCAATCTTTGAACAATTCTTTCCCTCCCATTTCATCTTCAAATGACTATGCTTCACAATCAATCCATCTTCTTAGCAATTATTGATCTTATACACACTAATTTGATCCTCTAGCTTCACATTTTTGCTCCATACTCGTGCTACTTGCTACACTATTAGCTTCATGACTCCAACAATTGCAACATCTTACGCATCTACCACAAAAGTTCCAGCTTGGTGTCTTGCGAGACTGCTTTCAACATTGTTGTGGCTATGTCGACTCTGCCATAGCTATGGACTTGCATTCCTCTATCATTTCCCTTGAGTTCCTTTGGTCGAGGGTGATAACCATATTACTTTGTTGTTGGATTTGGGTAGCATAGTGTCTCTCATAGTATTTGGTTTCATTTTTGTTCCAACAAAATTTCCTTTATCATATTTCTATCTTTCTATCTATTTGGCTGTCCATGGAGGTGGAAACACCAAAACGAGGGTTTGATTGTGACAAACCCCTATAAAACCCCAAAAATTTTCCTCTCTTGGTTGTGTGGAGCTTGCTAGAAAACTAGACTCTTCGTGAGTTGTATTCTCTCCTTTTCTCGTTCTTGTTGTTTCATAGTCATTTCTCTTGTTATTTTTATCATTTTTTCACTTTCCACTTTATTCATCACTTCAAACTTTATTTGCTAAGCTGTCAGTAGATTTCTGAGACTTTTTACTATATCCTTGCACTTTTTATCTATAAGGATGTTGGCGCACCTATGAGACACCAACGTGTCACATTGTCATCCTTGACCTGCACTGTTGTCCTCTAGCAGAGAGCTATCTGAGGTATAGTTTGGGTTCCAAAAGCTTGCTCGTTTATCCTCATCAAAAATCTTGAGTCGGTAGAGTGAAAAAAGCACTAAGAGTGCTCTTCATTCTCTATCCTTGACATTAAAAACCTTCGTAGTTGAGGTAGATTAGGGTAGCCCTCCGCTTTTAGTTCTTTGTGACCTGGAGCCTTGGTGTAGTTGGTCCCCCTCCTCTACAAGTTGACATTTTATTTTAATTTATTTATATTTTTAAAATAAGTGGACTCTCACAACCCTTGTATAGGAGGGTATTTTGTCGAGAAGTCCAATAACTAGATCCTCGCATGTATCAGATTGAATTGAATATTTTATTACATTTTGTTTAGAACTTTATGTATGATTGGAATATAATAGAAAATATATTTCAACATGTTTGCTTGAGTTAATTAATTGAAGAAGATCCTATGGATACAATAGCTCAAGCAAGGGCCACTTGAGGTACTACAAAGCCAAATTAGTTTAGAGAATTCATTAGATTATGCATTGTAATTTCTAGTTTACAATTTTCAGCTTACATTATATTGAATGCTACACTTTGTTCAAAAATTTGAATTATTATTTGAATTAGGACATGTTGCAACATAAATAGTTATCAATTGCAATCATAGGTGATAAGTAGTCATAACAGTTAACAGTTATTAGTATTTGTTTACTTTTTTTAGGTGGGAGTTATTTTTAATTAAAACTTTTGATGAATTTATCCTTGTTAATCACCTATACTCAATTGATATAGGACATATAGGATTCTTGGATGCGTATATGGTGCCAACATCATCTAAAGTCTATGACTCCCTAGTTGATAATTTAATGAATCCCTCTCTTGAATGATGAACTACTTAATTTAGGGATTTGTAGGTCTATTAAGTCATATGTATGATCATCTGAATTAGTTAATTAGGCATTAGATGAAGCTCTACAAAAGGGGGATCTTTGAATATTTTATAAACATATATAGTGGCGATTGATGACAATATCTTGGCCATAAATTTGGCTCAAGTGGGAGTCATGAAAAAGGAGTGGGTATTTTATTACAAAAATGGAGAATCACAAGGACAAAGGGAAATGAATGGGTTTGCATGTAATGGAGGTGAAGAAAATTGGAGGGTTTCAAAAATATATAATGAGAGGAGACAAAAGGAGACATCAATATTGGCATAGGTATTCACTTGATGTTGGGTAAGGAATCAGTATGTACTCTAAATTTTAATAGCCTCTTTTTAAAAGATAATGAAATGGATTTCTTTTAGAAGTGCAAATTTTTTTGGTGATTATGTTGTTATGGATTTTTGACATTGTTGTAAATAAATTGGATCTAGTTTTTATACTTGAAATGACTTCATGCATTAAGTTTAGATCAATAGAGCTGTACTTTTTCAAGCTTCTCTATTATTTTATTATTTTCTAAGACAAATTAGGTTTGGGTGTGATCCATCAAGCTATTCAATCTATTCAATTCAGGAATCCTTTCATGCATATATAAATGCTTGGAATGTAAAAATACCTCTTAGGTCTATGAATTACCTTGTCGAGAAACTTGTGTAATGTGTCCTATGAAATTATTGACCAAATGAGTTGCATTATAGGTTTGTATTTATCACATGTTTGGGGCTTTCAATATGAACCACTAAGTCTATTGTTTAAAACAATGAATTATGTATCCTATGTAATATAATCAATAAAAATCACTAGGTTTATGTCTATTTCCTGAATGGGCTTGCATATTTAATGTTTGTGTTTATTGCTTGAATGTGTTTGCATTATAAACCATTACGTTAATGTTCAATTGGGCTTTCATTATAGGTCAATGATTATTATAGGCATGCCTAATGAAGGTCTATGTTTGTTGTTCAAAATGATTAAGCACATGAAGGGTTTGAGTTAATGCTCAAATGAGCCTTGTTTATTAGGAATACAAATCTTATTTGAAGAAGTATTGTTGGTTTTCATAGCATGTTGATGACAAGCACTTCGAAAGGAAGTCTAATATTATGAGTCAATACTCATATGAGCACCATCAAGTTATGTAACCAAGGATTATAAGTTGCCTCGTTAGTATGTATAATATTGTATAGACATTATTGTTGGTTTATTGAGACCCTTATGCTTGTTCGGGGCTTTCAAAATGAATGACTATGTCTATTTTTTTAAACAACACATTATGTATTGTATGTAATATAATCAATAAAAACCACTAGGTTTATATCTATTGCCTAAATGGGCTTGCACAATTAATGTTTGTGTTTATTGCTTGAAAGTGTTTGTATTTAAACCATTGCATTAATGTTCAATTGGGCTTGCATTGTAGGTTAGTGATTATTATAGGCATGCCTACAAAAGGTCTATGTTTGTTGTTCAAAGGGATTAAGCACACGAATGGTTTGAGTTAATGCTCAAATGATCCTTGTTTATTAGGAATATAAATCTTATTTGAAGAAGTATTGTTAGTTTCCGTAGCATGTTGATGAAAAGCACTTCGAAAGGAAGCCTAATATTATGAGTCAATACTCAGATGAGCACCATCAAGTTATGTAACCAAGGATTATAAGTTGCCTTATTAGTATGTATATTATTGTATAGACATTAATTTTGGTTTACTGAGACCCTTATGCTTATCTGGGGCTTTCGATATGAACCATTATGTATGTTATTCAAAATAATGCATTATGTATCCTATGTAATATAATCAATAAAAATCACCAGGTTTATGTCTACTACCTGAATGGGCTTGCACATTTAATGTTTGTGTTTATTGCTTGAATGTGTTTGCATTATAAACCATTATGTTAATATTCAATTGGGCTTGCATTATAGGTCAGTGGTTGTTATAGGCATGCCTAATGAAGGTCTATATGTTTGTTGTTCAAAGGGATTAAGCACTTGAAGCATTTGAGTTAATGCTCAAATGAGCCTTGCTTATTAGGAATACAAATATTATTTGAAGAGTATTGTTGGTTTTCATAGCATGTTGATGACAAGCACTTTGAAAGGAAGCTTAATATTATGAGTCAATACTCAGATTAGCACCATCAAGTTATATAACCAAGGATTATAAGTTGTCTTGTTAGTATGTATAATATTTTATAGACATTATTGTTGGTTTATTAATACCCTTACCTTTGTTACCTTGATTGTGAGATAATTCAAAGGCTCTTGACCTTGGAAGGGGCTGAGAGCATCTATGGTGTACAATGATAGTAAGTTTATTTCATTGATGGAGATATTTCTTTGAATGATTTATTAGCCTAATATAAGTTGAGGTTGATGTTTTCTTTGTTCCTTAATTTCTTAAACTATTTAAACTAAACCATAGTTCTACATTAAATAATACCATGCATCTTGACTAGTAATGGTTTATTATGAGTTGAAGACTATCAAAACAAAATAATATGTATTTACATTAAGAATTGAAAGAAAAGGTACCAACATATGTATATATACATAAGCATAAATATATTTGTATTTATGTCTATGTATACGCATACATACGAGTATCAACATTATATGATAATACTCTTGTAGGGTGATAACACTATACCAATTTGACTGACTATAATAGCTAGCAAAGAATAACTTGTAGATTAAATTTGTAAGATGAATTGTAAATATTGTTAACACATTTAAGGATACACACCTATATACATGTGTGTGTGTACCCTTACCCATATAACCCAAGGGGTTATCTGAAGTATTTTTATTCTAGATATATTTGTTTGAATTCATTATGCTTTTGTGCATGAGATAATATTCATGAATATGTACATTACATTTTATATTTTAAAATGATTATGTGAAATCAATTGTTAATATGCAATTTAAGAAGGAGGTGTGTGAACATAATGACCGCATATATTTTACATGTGTTTATATTTATAAATCTTTGGCCAATGTAATGCAAAATCACCATTTGCATTATTGGTTCAACGAGTCTAAAGTTGCAATCTAGTTAGAGATATCATGCATAGCTAGATGGTATCTAGAGGATTGTATGATAGACTATTTTTCATTAGTACACAATACTAGTTCTTAGATGGCTTGATGACCTTGGAGCTTCCCTGGATCTGCTACTCTCATGCATGGTAGGGCCACTTCTAGTAAGAAGATGTGTGGGGAATCGTTGGTCTGTGGTTGGAGGTAAAGCACTCGAGTGATGCTCTTCCTCTCGCAATTGAATTTTGAAGACTTGAATATTAGAGAAAAAATATTTGATTTCATATGACTCGTGATCATTATTGATCTTATATTAAATATTGTAATTTGGTATTCTAAATATACTTGTAAATAATGTATTGTATTATTGATAAAAAATATGATTTCTCTTACATTTGAAAACATGGAGTCTTGTGTTGCTTTTATGACATTTTATGTATTTAAAGAATTATATGATTCACTATTGTTTTATGAAAATTAAAAAAGAAAAAAAAATCCTATGAAATGAAAATATTTATTCTTTATTTAATTAATTGCATTCAAAATAAAAAAATATTGTAAGATATGTAATCAAAGGAGAAAAATCTCGTTTATGAATCAGGTGGGTTCATTACATATGTGTTGCATAATTATCCTAGATCAATTTTGTGTTAAGAAAAGTGCCTCAACCTTACATCCTAGAGGTAAAAACACAAAAAATGTAAAACTTAGGCTATAATAGAAAAAAAAAATTGCTATAAAGGTCATTTAAACCCTAAAATAATTATAATGACCCGTAAATAGTAATATATATATATATATATATATATATCTTCAAGATATATGATTCAAATAAAGGGGCTTAATTGGCTTCTTGGATCAAAATTTATGGCCTCTAAAGTGAGGCCTTTAATATCAAAAATTTAAGAACAAAGTTATGACAAATAAGAGAGAAATGAGAGGGAGTTACACTTGTTGACCGACTTATAATTTCAACTTTGAATAGAGATAATGGAGCTAAATGCAATGTCTATGTTGGTGAATGAATTATGATGAAATTATTGCAAGTAGAAGGAATTGTTAGAATTGTGAAAAACATGAGCCACAGGATCAAACAACAAACAAAGACACCTTCCACACAAGAGATTTGCAAAAAATATGTGCAATATTCTTCAACAAGAAAAAGTTACAACATGAACCTCAAGAATATTCAAGGAAAACAAGAGTCCTCAAAGGTTGAGAGTTTGAGATAACAAAAGAGAAAAACTTAGAGAGTGATAATACAATGAGGGTTGAGTACTATATAGGAGAAACCCTAAATGGTAAAGGGATTAGATTAGGACAAGTGTTGACATCACATGTGATGAGACAAAATGATCTAATAATATCCCACTTCAATTAACATAGAAAAACACTTAGTTAACTTAATAAAGAACTCTTGAGTTTAGCTTAAGCGCATGCGAATAAATTAGAATAATAATTAATTAAAGGTTAAATAATTATTAGCTAATCCATGATTACTCTATCACCCCCCTTAAAATGAACTTAGGGAGTAGCTAAAAACCCTAAAAAGAATGCATGATGGGTCCTAGCAAACAAGGCCTGGTGAGGTACCCATGTACAAACAAAAGATTTCTCAAAATTGGAGAAAAGGAGAAAACCATAGTGGGAGAAAAATCCTCTCCAAAAGAGATAAAGGAAAATGAAGGATTGAAAAATCCTCCAAATCAAGGTGTGAAGGACTGAGAAACCTCCAACTGAAACAATGTCCTAAAAAAGAGGAACAGGAACATGTAAAACATCACTGAAGCATGAAGTAGCCATAGTCTGTTGTCGAATGATGACTAATATGGTGCTGAAATGAAGAACCTCCTCTGAAATAAATGATGATCAAGATTAAGACAACAAGAATCTACATGAGTACCCTAAATGCCACTACTCAAATCAGATGGAAAACAAAGGAAAAACATCAATTTGAAGATACAAATGTCTAGATCCAAGGAGACTATAATTTGCACGGGTACCCCCAACAACACTACTCAAATCAGATGGAAAAAAAGGCAAACATTTGAAATTCAAAGATACATGTGGTACATGAATCTTCATGAGTGACCCCAACGACACTACTTAACATGCAAGATGTAAGTCAAAGATACATGTACCAAATAATATGAAGAACACTAATCATGACAGAGACAATAATTTGCATGAGTTTCCCCAACAACACTACTTGAATCAGATGGAAAATAATGGAAAACATCTAGAACTCAAAGATACAAATGACAAATGAATTTATATGAGTGACCAAAATGACACTACTCAACATGCATGATGCAAGTTGAAAATATAAGTACCTAGTAGTCTCTAATCAAATGAAAATGGTAGGTTGCCTCTAGAAACAAGAATGTAAGAATTTCCATATGCTAAATGCTCCAACTCACTAAAATGTATGTAACCAACTACTGATGTACACTACATCTGAAAGTACATAGGAACATGAACTAGATACATAGATCACTCTAACCACAAAACCAAGGAAGCATTAGCACCAACAATAGAAACCCCCCCATAATGTAGAAAAGGGAGAGCCAAGATAGTTACACTGAAAATATGTGAAACCAAGAAATGCATGTAGGAGAAACAACTTGCAAATAAAAGGGTGTGCAAATTAAGGCACACATGTATAAGGCAAGAATCACTAGGATTCATTATTACCGTGGATGGGACACTCACTTGACAAAGGTGTGATGGAAAACCAAAGTCAAACATTAATCCCCCATGACACTTGATATCATAGTGTGAATATATAAGGCACGACAAGATGTGCAAAATCCTAAAAAAGCATACACGAGAATGACACTTTATCTCAATGCGTCTAGAAAAGAGAATGTGCATAAAAAATATGTCTACAGTGCCCAAATAAGATAGAATATTGGAAATACATAGAGAATAACCAAAAACGAGTCATCCCACACAAACAAAAAATATTCTAGGAGCTAAGACGTCCAAGTAATTCACTAGAGTGCAAAAACACACAACCAAATGTGAATATTTATTCACGCACCGCTCTTTTCATTTGTGGTTTTTCTTTCCTTTACAGCTCCACATTTTATTTTGGTACTACTTGAAGCTTTCCGGCCACTGCCACGTGGTGTCCTATTTGAGCTTCCCTTCGAGAAACTTCTCTTTCCTTTTGTCGGGCTCTAATTTCTTGACACGTTGCCTCCACTTGCTTTCTGTTCGGATGGGGCCCACATCGCAGTTACCTTTGCCAGGAGCTTTCCACGTGGCGATTGTTCGGGCGTCTATTGTTTTTGCTTGATGGTTGTTGAAACTGTTTCCATTTTGGTGCCGCATGTCCTTCCCTGTTGCTGCTGTGTGGCCCATCACTCAGAATGTTTCTGTTGGCATGTTGCCCTTGCATTTTTTTGTTGGTGCTTGCGTTGGGGAATCTTTTCTTGTTGATGGCTTAGTGGAGCATCTTTCTTATCGGAGCCTTCAGGCGGTGAGTTGGCTTATTTAAGCAACCCTTTCTTCATTTTATGGTTGTTGTTAGATGGAAAAAAATTCCTAGCACTGAGAATTAGCCTCTATAGTGTTTGTTATTAAATTTGAACTTGTAGACTATGCCATTCTGCTCGGCCTCTCTATTTTCAAGCATTTGATAAAACATTAGATTGTGCTTGCATTTTCTGAAATATACAAACATCTGTTTCAAGCTTTTGTAATCTTCATATAGCTTAGTGTAATACAAATCATGTTGCTACTCTTTTGTGTTAGCTTATGTTGTATGGATTATATTATGCAAATGGTTTGATGTTCTTATGTTTGTTGTGTCAGGAATTGTCTCTTTAATATACGCTTGTTACTATCTGAGCCTTTGTTTCTGTAATGTGCTTACTTATCTCATTATTGATTTGGCACATCACCTTAGTTTATAATTGTTTATTTTATGTTTATATTCGTTCACTTTCCTCCCCCCCATTAGAAAAATGAAGAGTTAGCTTCAATAAAGTACCAGAGGTCACTTAGTTGTGCGCACGAGTCCCCCAATAGCCAAGCTTCCCATAAGGCTGCTGCCTACAAACTTTTGCATCAATAGTTCTTTTTTCTGGCATGCCTGGTGGGATGAACTAAACGTTCACAAACCAAAGAGTGTATGAGTCATAGGCCTGTCACTAGGTCTCAAACCGCAAGAATTTTTGGCTTGCTTGTACCACCACTAATTTCAATCAAGGCAAGAAGTCAACAGGCTAACACATCACCTCCGACTTCCCCTCCGCTCCTTGCACAGATGGCTATAAATTTTGTAGCCTAGGATGCTAGTAGCCCTTTGATAGCCCCTATACCACCCGCAGTGTGGGCTCCAATCCCAGCTTCTACCTTAAAGGTTGTCCCAAAGTTCACTGGGGACAATTCAAAAACTTCGACAGAGCACTTGCAAGATGTGGATGATGTATGTTTGGTTCATGGCATTACTAACCAGAATGTGGATTTGCGGTTGCTCACAACCTATTTCAGAGGAAAGGTGTTGGATTGGTATCGTACTCTTCCAACTAATACAATTGGTGATTGGGATCAGCTGAGAAATCCTTTCTACGAGTGCTTCTCAAATAACGGTGACAGATCTTCGCTATATCACCAGCTGGCTAATATAAAGCGAGCTCCTCATGAAGCTTTGGTTGATTTCAATGCTCGGTTTCATTCAACTTGGCAGAGGGTCCCTGTTGATAGTCGACCACCTTCAAATCTGGCATTCATGTTCTATCTGAAGTCTATACATGTTGATATTTTTGTGATGCTACAATTTCTCGGCGGAAACACCTTACCCAATGCATATAGCCTTGCCATCACCACAAAGAACAATCTTATTGCCGCTGGAAATTTGGCACTGTGACCTATCATGCCATTGTTCCCATAATTGACCTTAGTAGAACCAAAGGTAGATTCAACCAGTACTCCCACTCCCCCCAGTCTATGTATGTGTGCCCGAGAACAACACCGAGCATGGCTCCAATGCCTAACCCCCTGGCGGCTGAGGTGAATGACATGAGGGAGTAGATGCGAACCATGAAAAATGAGTTAACCAATATGAAGTGACAACAATATGCCTACCGGAAGCCTACTTACCAAAATTACCAAGGCAAGAAACCTCCTTTTCAGCAGAATTAACGGCAGGATAAATCACGCAGTAATACCCAAGCCCAACAAAGCAATCAAGTTGTGCTCATGACTATGCCGATGCAGACTGTCTATCCTAGTTTGAGTAAAGAGCTGGTAGTGGGACAACATAATATTTTTGAGGAGATCAATCCATGGTGCTTCTCTTGCAATGATGCGCACATGCCCCAAAATTGCCCGCAAGGGTATTTACAACAAAAGATAGCAGAGCAACGTAGTCAAGGCATCATGCCAGAATCCAAAGGTCATGTATACACCTCTTAGAAAATGGAGGAACATAGTTCTCACTGCTCAAATGGAAGGAATGTCTATTGAGAAGGAGCTAGATATAGCTCCAAACCAAGCACTCTTTTCTTGGATGGAGGAAGAGGAGTCAACATACCTGAACGACATTTTGGTGATCTAGGCACCACAAGTACAGTCATAATACAATACCTATTCCAAGCAGAGGCTCACTGGAGAATTCACATCCTTGCAAACTAAAGGGTCACCTAATCTGACACCCAGTCTGTCAACAACTGTGTCATCAGTTCTGCAGTAGTCTAGGGCCACTGTTCCAGGTTCCAAGAATCAATCTCCTCTAAAAGAAAAAGTGCTTGCAACCACCTCGGCAGTTGCCCAACAGTCGGATGTACCAGTTGCAAAGCCAAAAGATCCAAATACCATAGTTCATCAGTCATGAACACCATTCAACGTGGTGGAATAGCTAAATAAATCTTCTGCTAATGTTTCTTTGTGGGATATCCTGGCCATCCTAGAGAAAAAGTTGCTATTATAAAAGGCATTATTGGGAGAAGAGAGCATAAAGATGCTTGAGCAACCCTCGAAAGATAAGACAACCAATCCAGGTCCGGATAGAGTTCTGGCAAATCAACCAACGGAAAATCAGGTCAGAAAAGAGGGTAAGCCTAAACCCAAACCTTTCTATATAACACTCGTCATTGGTAAAAAACTACTGCATAATTGTATGGTTGACTCTGGTGCTAGCACCACCGTCATGCCCAAGCAAGTAGCTGAAGCTCTGGGACTCGAATATGAGCCCCTTAAGAAGGAAGTTATGCAACTTGACGGGAACAAGGTATAAATTGTTGGAGTAATCAAAGGATTGCCTATGACATTGTTTGCGTGCCCCAACATTACTGTGAACCAAGATATTGTGCCCATTGACGTCCCTCCTATGTTCAGGATATGTTTGTCTCAGGAATTTATTGCAAATATCAGAGGTTACGTCTCTTTGGACTAGGCACACCTGATACTAAGAACCAAACATGGAGCTAAGATGAAGATATTGGCAAAACCTTTACATTTCGAGCATGTGGCTGATGAAGCCATGATCAATTTTGAGGCAACACATACCTCAATTACCCCATAAGAGATGCTCAATGCCAGACTTCTTGAGGATGAAGAAGCAAGCAGTTCATGGACTAAAAATGAAGAAGCTCTCTTGAATGAATTTATAAGCACATACCCTTTTGGAAACTATCATGTAATTGGGCTTGGAACATATGTCATACATGAGGAGGATCAGATTATGTCCAGAGTGACTAAAGAGTCCTCAGAGTTATGGACCTTGCACTTTGACGGAGCAAGATGCAGAGTAAGAGCTAGCACCAGAATATGTTTGGTATCTCCATCCAAAGAGAAGACCTTAAGGTCATATCATTTCCAGTTCGCATGCTTAAATAATGAAGCAAAGTGTGAGGGCCTTGTCCATGGCTTGAGTTTAGCAAAACAAATGGATGCAAAGCAAATATAGGTGTTCGAAGATTCAGAATTGGTGGTTAACCAAATCCGAGGGCTATCAGCCGCCAAGAATGTCCGTATGTGATCATACTGACACAAGGTTTAGGACCTAATTGAAGGCTTCAAGGTATTCAACATCCAAGCTGTTCCTATAGAGTAGAACTCCAAAGCAAACTGAATGGCAACAGTCGGATCCCAATTTGAGCCAGCTTCCGAGTTAATTGATAACAAAAATTCAATGCTAGTGATCGTGCGACCTACAATCCCAAATAATGATCAAAACTGGTAGGTGTTTGATAGTGATGCTCATATCGCATCATTTCTCCAGTTGTCCAGAGAATTTTCCAACCAATTACAACCAAGGATCATTGAGGCCTATGAAGATCAAGTGGTCCAGCTTAAGTTAAACAAGATTCCCAGAGGTTTAGTTACTCTCAAGAATCTGTTTGATTCTGATGATGCGAGAAAAGAAAAGAGAAAGCTTGTAGCTGATAAAGGTGATTACGCTAATTTGTACATCGGAGAAGATAAAAATCTTAAGGTCAGAAAAGGAGTCTCACAGAAGAACAAAGAAAGATTGAAAGATTTTTGTGAGAAGTATTTGAATGTGGTAGCATGGTCATATGATGATCTTATAGGATATGATCCTGGGATTATCCAACACACCATTCAGCTACTAGAGGGAGCAAAACCTGTGCGGCAAAAGCAGAGACCAGTAAATCCAAAGATCAAGTCGTTAATGGCCCAGGAATTATAGAAATTGATTGAATCTCGGATAGTGTTCCCGATCAAACATAATACTTGGGTATCTAACTTGGTGTCGGTCCGGAAGAAGAATGGTGATATACGACTGTGCATTGACTTCTGAGACCTTAATAGAGCATCTCTAAAGGACCACTACCCTTTGCCTTCCATGGAGGAAATTCTGTAAATAGTTGTTGGTTCTGAGATGTTTTCAATGCTAGATGGTTTCTCTAGCTATAATCAGATTCAGGTGAAAGAGGAAGACTAGCACAAAACGACATTTACCCCCAAGTGGGGAACATATGCTTATGCTAAAATTTCCTTCAGACTCTCAAATGCTGGAGCCACTTTCCAACGAGCTATGGAAATTGCTTTCATGGATTTGATACATAAGATCATTCTTATTTATCTAGACAACCTGACAGTTTTCTCAAAATCTGCTGAAGATCATTTTGATCATCTCGAGCTTGTCTTCTAGAAGTGCTAGGAGTTTGGGATTTCTCTCGACCCGAAGAAGTGTGTGTTTGGAGTCCCACAAGGGAAGCTGTTGGGTTATGTCATCTCAAAGGAAGGTATTTCTATCGACCCAAAAATGGTTAAAGTGATCAAAGAACTCCCTTTGCCCATTAACAAATAGGGAGTTCAATTTTTTTTGGGCAAGGTTAACTTCATCAACCGGTTCATACCAGACTTCGTAGGGATTGTTCGGCCCATCACATTGATGTTGAAAAAAGACCAAGTTTTCAAATGGACAATGGAAGCTAGAAAAGATTTCGAACAGATTAAAGAAGCCATCTCTTTAGCTCCCGTGTTGGTTAATCCGAATTTGTCAAAATACTTCTTCATGTATGTATTTGGTGGTAGCACGAGTATCGCTACTGTTCTAATGCAGAAAGACGATGAAGATAAAAGAGAATTTCCCATCACCTTCTACTCGCGGACTCTAAAATATTATGAGGTGAAGTATAACTTTGTGGAGAAGCAAGATTTTGCTATTGTAAAGGGGTTGAAGAAGTTCCAACACCTCATATCATGCAACAAGGTGATTATTTGTGTGCCGCACCCTAGCGTGTGTGAATATATTATGGAAGGTGAAATCATTGAGAAGTGAGCTAACTGGATAACCAAGATCCTAGAATATGACATCGAGATCAAGCCAGTCAAGACTATGAAAGGGAAGGGAATGTGTGAATATTTGGCTAGAAACAACAAAGCAATGACTGAGGTTGAAGTCCCAGAACCCATGTTGCTAAATGAAGAGAGTTCTAGAGATGATTGGCTGGATGACAAAATTAATTTCATGCAAATAGGGAGGTACCCGACCGACCTCCCCTCATTTAAAAGGAATTTTTATCGACTGCAGAATAGTGGCTATGTACTTTTGGAGGGGGTTCTTTTCAAGAGGACCTTAAATGACATCCTATTAAGATGTGTGACACAAGAGTAAGCAAAAAATATATTGGAGTAGTACCACAATGACCTAGTTGGAGGACATTTTTCAACAAAAACTACTGCAATCAAGATTATGCATGCTGGTTATTTCTGACCGACGTTATTTAAGGACTTGTATTCATCGGTGAGGTCTTTCAACGGATGTTAGTTTTTTGTTGTGAAAAGGAAAAATGTTGCAATGCCATTGAAACCAATTGTAGTTGAAGAGACATTTTCTCAATTGGGTCTTGATTTCATTGGCATGATCAACCTAGTTTCATCAGCCAGACACAGATGGATCCTGACGACAACTGACTATTTCACCAGGTGGGCTGAAGCTGTACCTTTAAAAAATGCAACCGAGGCATAAATTATGAACTTCCTAGAAGAACTGGTAGCCAGGTTTGGCCCACCAAAGAAAATTATCTCAGATAATGCCAAAGCTTTTGTAGGCTCCAAAGTCATCCAATTTGCACTAAAATATGGACTCTTCCTAAAGAAATCCTCCAACTACTATCCACAAGGAAATGGCCTTGTCAAATCTACAAATAAAAATCTTCTCCAGCTGATCAAGAGGATAGGTTCGAAACATCAAAGGGAGTGGCATAAACACCTCCAGACAACACTATGGGAAGATCGCATCACGCCAAAGCAAATATTGAAAACATTCCCTTACAAGATGGTATATGGGATGGAAGTGTTGTTGCCAATCTCTATGGAAATCCCTGCAATCCAGTTACTCAAGTCTCTTGAAATTGAGCAAAATGGAGCAATGGAGGTGCAGTTGGAAGAATTACTCGAGGTTCAGGAGAAATGAGAGCATGCTCTCGAGGCAATGACTAACCGCCAACAAATGGTTCGACAAGAAAATGTCTAACCAGGGTCTGCAATGTGGAGACTTGGTGCTCAAGTTTAATGAGCGCAGAGTGAAGCCCAGTCAACATGGCAAGTTTGATAGTCTTTGGGAAGGACCATTCAAAATAACACAGTGCAAGCAACATAACTCGTTCGAGTTGGAAACAACAGAGGGTGAGGCCTTGGGTATTCTAGTTAATGGAATACACCTCAAGAAATTCAACTAATTTGTCTTTTGCAGTAAGTGTGTAAATATGTATATATTTTCCCTGCTTAGTTAGTTTTGGGTCATTCTCAGTGCTTTCTTAAAATCAACCACATTGATATATGGAAATGAGATAAAATAAAAAAAAAGAGCTAGACTACAGGAAATATATGTATTGTATTGATTATAGAGATATTTACATCTGTATACATATTGATTTAATGGGCCCATAGCCATGTTCCAAAAAATACACATATTGTCGATAACAAGTGTTGCAGAGAATATTTCAAAAATAAAAGGATGAAAGATCTTTTGGGTGTCTCTTTAGGCATTCAAGGGTCCGGTAATGGTAGCAAGTGGCACACGATGAGGAAACACCATCCTCTCAAAGTTTTCATACCATTGCACCTCGCAAAAAGGTTCAATGTTGTGCATCCTCATCAGGAAATGGCAGGCGACATAGACTTTGTGGCAATGTTCCTCATGAGTTTCAAGCTCAAAGCCACACAAAAAGGGCCTAGTCAACATAGGTCCTCCTTCCTCAACAAGTCGACGCAGATTATGAACAGATGGGATTTTGTGGCCAATCTTAGCAGCTCTCATGACATTCTCCAACCCCTCTAGGTAGCATTTGGGAAATACCTGCTTTGTCAGCCTTAGAATATTCCTCTTTGAAATGCCAATGTCTAACAGAGAAGCAACAAGGTGGGAACTGATACTGGTGTTCACTTTGTGTCCTCATATTCTATGTAGTCTCTGCCTAGAACCCACTTTATGGCTTTCACATACAGAAGGTTCTTCATGCCAATTATGCGTTTTAGTCGCCTACACCTAATTTTTCCTAAGAAGGCAGCTTGGGTCTTCTTGCATGTAAGCCTAATTGGTGTTTCCATGACTACCGCTACTCTCACCAAGTACTAAGGCTACCAACTATTTCTTAGGGCCAATTGCTAAGAAATGTTAAGTGCAAATATGGATTTCCAAAATGCCAAGGGTTTCTTTTTATAGATGGAGAGATGCTTCTCTATTTGAGCAAGGTATGTTTACGTTAGAGGCAAATGGTATGAACAAGCCTTGACAGGCTATGTTGCGGCATAGAAAATAATGAAGATAATCAAATGTAGTTGCAATTTGTTTGAATTAAGCTTTTTTTTAAAGGTAGAGAAGGGGCCAACTGTTGCCACAAGGAACATTTCCATCCTGGTTAAATCAAAGCAAATCTTTAAGAAGTTGTTAGTTGGTGTGTCCTGTTACGATCAAGTAATCATTAGATGCAAAAGCTTGCGAAAAGATATGGCGCTGTTGTTTTGGTACCTTTTCCAAGAAAAATTAAAGTTATCGTATGTGAGGTCTCATCTCTTTATGTGTGGAATCCTTTGGAAAGTTGGAGGCTGCTTCACACACATGAAAGGGTTAGTGGTGCATGGCATAATCAATGTGAGAGATAGCGTATACCCTTGCTAATCCAATATTTTTGAAAAAATCAAGAAGAAATGTTGGAGCATCATGTGGAAGGCATTAATTGTTCGAGGTTGGCAAAGCATGTAACTACCTTAATCATTTGCAGAGACAGAGAAATGATTTCAAAACCAAGCAGCAGAGTCCTTCGAAACATAGGAAAAATGGTTGAAATTGTAGAAAGCTCAACTTAGGCCATCGCCACTAACAACATTGATGAACGAAGGATGCAGGTGCCTTGCGTGAATATCTACGCCCAATTTTCTTATGCAACCTTGGGAATTCCAGCTAAACCTTCATGGCCCTACACTAAGCCGGTGGACTAGAAAATGTTAAACACAGTTTCTCCCTGGAACTAGGCTTTGGTTTCAGAGGATTGGGATAATGTCCGAGATCCCAAGTTATCTCAGAACCCCAAAATTTTAAGAGAGGTTGCGTGTGAAAGGATGAAAAACATCAGTGAACCTTTTCTTGGCCGACTGTGGAATTGCGGTCTCCCTCAATACACGGTTCCTTTGGTACACTACTGTCCAGAGATTGTGGTTGCCTGTGCTAAAAGTTTCGACATCGCTTTAGGAATTGTAAGCGGCCATAATTTCAGGGTGGTAATCAATCACTAGGATCTCCAGGATATGTTGTGCATCCCTCGTAATGCTCTTGAGGGTGTTGAGGATTTTGATTTTTCCAGGCTACAAAATTATTAGACGATGTTGAGAGCAACACAACAATTTTTCAATGCCGAGATGGGTAAGCCATCAGATAGTGTCGTCCCTCCTAGCTTTCCTCTTAGTTTGGGTGCTTTTAAAGCAAGCATGTCTTTCATCTTCTCTATGTTGGCGTTGGTGTGTGGGTTGGACATAGATAAGGAAGTCTCAGACTTCTAGATGAGCATAGGCTTTATGCTGAAAAAGAATAAAGAGCCTCTACTGATGGACTTTGCGAAAAATCATTGTGGAAAGGATGTACCGACAACTGAAGGGGTTTGAGCCTGCTCCAAGTTCAAGTATTCTTCTTTCTTGGCCTACATGATTTTACATTAGAACCCAGATTATTTCCAGCAATTTTTGCCCCTGGCGGTATTTGGCAAAAATGGCGCTAGAAAGCCAGTTTCGACCTGGAATCTTGTCCTCTCAAAAACTTTTGATTATTACGCATTTTCAGACACATTCCTAGCTTCGATTTTAAGAGCTTTGGATCAAACGAGAGGGAATAGCTCTGGGTGCTTAACACAGAGTCAAATATCATGGATGAGAGGTCTTGTACTGCCTTGTGATTGGTTCTTTGGTTTAGATTTTACAATGCTTCGCATGCAGGGTTTTGTCCGAGAGCCTTTTTGGCTCCTGCGTTTTGTTTCAGACAAGGTGCTGACCTTGGAGGTTTTCAGGCAGTTGGGTAATATTGAAAACAATTACTAGAGAGGAAATCATCTGACTTCCTATCTGATGCTACCAATCATGTTTGGCTCTGTGGCACTGGTCAAGAAGAAGAGTCTGAGGGTGAGTAGTTTTAAGGTGTTGTATTCCAAGTTAGGTCACCCTAGATTGGTGATTATCTGTGATACATGGCACTATAATCCAATAGGTAATTTGGTAGAGGTAGCCATTAAGATCCTGCACCAACCTCGGTCATTTTGGGACCCTCGGAGAAACATAGATGAGGGAAATGAGAAGTTATACGTTGCCTTGAACACATCCCTTATAGCTTTGGTCAACCACCTTGGCTGAATTTTTAACGTATAATGGCCAAGCCCAACCTGAACCATATAATAATTCAATTCCTCTACATCCAATTAGCAAGGCTCGGTTGGAAGTTGAAAAAGATTAAAGATTTTTGGATTTATAGACAAGAGATAAAAAGGAATAACAGGCTCTTTCAAGATGTGGAATTAGACAACCAGTTTGATGAAGCTTGGAACCATGAGCATTCAAACAGTGATGATTCTCCTAATCCTTCAGAATCTGAGAGGTGTAGTGAGGTAGAAAGTGCAGCCCTAGAGCATGAGGAAGAAGTAGCCCAAAATGCTCCAATGATTCAAGAAGTTCTTGTGCAAGGAGAGACAGTCAATGGACAACAGTTGCAACATGAGAGCTCTTCAAATACATAGTTGTTGGAGCCAACTAGCTCCTCTAGATCAAGGAAGAAGAGTTCAAGCTCTATTAGGAACCGTCAAAGGGTTATTTTTGACCCAAATAGTTTCCCAGAAGAGAAGAGACCTCAAAGTGAGAAGGCAGGAGGAGAAGGAGAAGAAGAACATGAAGAGGTAGTTGCATCTGCCACAAATACTCAGGAAACTTAGGTACATTTCTCTCCTTCTTCTCTCTCTTCTATGTCTTTAGTTTCCTCCGCGTCTACTCCTACCATGTCACTCGCATCAACTATTCCTCTCACTGGTCACCTGGGGCAAGTCAATATCGGTTCCCCTAGTGGTCCCCGTTTGCCTCCTCTTATGTCTACTGCCTCTAAGATGCAAGTAACGACAACACATTCTAGCCCACTGAATCAATAGTTTGTATCTTCGATGCCCAACGTCAAGTGCCTTTTTTCCCGGCTTTTTTCCTCACTATGCTTTCACCATCTTAGAGCAGCCAGTTTATCCCACCTTTTTCTTTGACAACTATTATGAGATCTAGCAAATCCGCTGATACGTTAAGCACGCTGTCATTCCCATTGGTAGTTCCCCAAGAATTTCCTTTTGCTGGTGGATTAGGTATTTCACCCCAAGAGTATTTCTCGCAGGTGGATATTTCCAAAAGTGCCTGGGCTAGCCAAATACAAAAAAGAAGGGAAAATAATGCAAACAAACATGTGGAACCACATATGCAGACTATGTTCAACGAAAGTCAAAACTCATTGATGTTCGCGAATGTGACACCCAATGTCATCAAGCCGTTTGGAGAGATGCAGCCAAGTGATTATTTTGTCAATGCCGTAGGACTTGATTTGCAACAGGCTCGTCCACAGGATAAGGTAGAGTTAATGGAAGAAACCCAAAGGATGGTGACAACTGATTTCCTCAAACTCAGTTGCTAGATGAAGAAGAAAGATGAACATATTTCAAACCTAAAAGGAAAGGTGGAGATTTGGTCAAATAAGCATAAGGCTTAGGTGATTGAAATTAATCAGCTATAGGATAAAAGAAATGCCTTTCAGAGCAGGGTCACTGAACTTCAGACTCTAAGTGCAAAGGTTGCTCCAACCCTGTAGAGAGAAATTGAGCAATCCCGGGTGACTAAGGTGGCCCTCCACGATGAATTGAAGCAGGCAAGTGATGGTTTGAAACAACTCCGACATAGTACCAATGATGAGGTAAATGAAATGAATGTTGCATTAGAGTAGGAAACAGAAAGGAAAACGCAAACCAAATTAGCCTTGAAGGAGAAGGAGGAAGAAAATACTGCTTTAAAGAATCAGATTTTAGTCTTGGAGGGAAGCATTATAGAATTGAAAGCAGAATTGAGCCACAAGGCTACAAAGGTGGACCTTTTGGGAGCCCAGCCTCCTACATCCCAAATGAACCCGCTAGAACTAACCAAGGAACTACATGCATCATACTGGGATAAGGTTAAAACACTACGCCTTACCTTGCGACCCACTCTCAAATTTATGGTGCATGCTACCAACTTATGTGGGGTGGTTAGTGAAACAATGTGGCGGGTGCAGGAAATGACTTCTGATAGAGTTTCGAAGGCCAGACAATTGTTGAGAAAATTATATACAACTTTTGATGAGGCGTTGAGCAATGTGGGGGTCAAAGATTGAACATTAGTGACCATGAGCGTGAATGTTCTCATTTCTATGCATGAAGCCATCCAACATGTCAGTGAGTGCAGAGCAAAGCTGACTCAAATTACCTATGATATGCGGGCTAAATTTTCCTGACTAACTTAGCAAGGGCTTCCATCGCCCTTCTTGGATGACCAAATGGTGGCAGGCATAAAACATATCATTGAAAGGATTGAGGAGAAAAAACAAGATTTATTTATATTCTAGTCTTTCGATCAACCTCCGATTGCCGCCAATATCAAGAACATGGTGCATCAGTTGGCAAAACTCTACTTCCAGCTTGAGTCTGAGGTGAAAATATCTGGTGGATTACCTTTTAAGGCAATTCTTGATTTGAAAATGGCACATGAAAACTTGCGTACTCTCTCTGCACCATCATACAAGTATTAGACATCCCTTTAGGCTTCCCTCTCCAAGTTGTGAGAGATTAGTCCGAGAGGTTGGACTAGTTTGCGAGGCCATGATTTGGAGTTTCTCATTCCATAGGCGAAATGTCCCTGTGAGTCACCAAACTGTGAATATTTATTCACGCACCGCTCTTTTCATTCATGGTTTTTCTTTCCTTTGTGGCTTCCCCTTTTGTTTTGGTACATCTCACAGCTTTTCGGCCGCTGCCATGTGGTGTCCTATCAGAGCTTCCCTTCGAGACGCTTCTCTTTCCTTTTTTCGAGCTTTGGTTGCTCGACACATCGCCTTGCCTGCTTTTTGTTCGAATGGGGCCCACATCGCAGTTACCTTTTCCAGGAGCTTTCCGCATGGTGATTGTTTGGGCATCTGTTGTTTTTGCTCGATGGTTGTTGCAACTGTTTCTGTTTTACTGCCGTGTGTCCTTCCCTGTTGTTGCTGCGTGGCCCATCACTCCTCAAAATGTTCCTGTTGGCATGTTGCCCTTGCATTTTTCTGTTGGTGTTTGTGCTGGGGAATCTTTTCTCGTTGATGGATTAGTGGAGCATCTTTCTTGTCAGAGCCTTTAGGTGGTGGGTTGGCTTATTTAAGCAACCCTTTCTTCATTTTATGGTTGTTGTTAGATGGAAAAAATTTCCTTGCGCTAAGAATTAGCCTCTGTAGTGTTTGTTAATTAAATATGAACTTGTAGACTGTGCCATTCTGCTCGACCTCTCTGTTTTCAAGCATTTGATAAAACATTAGATTGTTCTTGCATTTTCTGAAATATACAAACATCTGTTTCAAGCTTTTGTAATCTTCATATAGCTTAGCATATTACAAATCATGTTGCTACTCTTTTGTGTTAGCTTATGCTGTATGGATTGTATTATGCAAATGGTTTGATGTTCTTATGTTTGCAGTGCTAGGAATTGTCTCTTTAATATACGCTAGTTACTATATGAGCCTTTGTTTCTGCAATGTGCTTACTTATCTCATTACTGATTTGGTGTATCGCCTTAGTTTAGAATTGTTTATTTCATGTTTATCTTCATTCCCTTTCCTGCCCCCCATTAGAAAAACAAAGAGCTAGCTTCGATAAAATCTCGAAGGTCACTTAGTTGTGCGCACAAGTCCCCCAACAACTAAGTTTCCCATAAGGCTGCTGCCTGCAAACTTTTGCATCAACACTAAATAAAATATACCTAGAGAGAAATTTGGAAAAATTGTATGGATGGATGTGAAGAGCTTTGAAATACAATTGCAACACCACTAGAATTGTAAAAAATGTAGAAAATGGTCAAAATTTATGAGCTTGGGACTAAAAATAGCACCTCTAACTTCAACAAACTGGAGAATGTACCATCAACAAAAACTGACAAAAAACTAACACCATTGGATAGTGCTTGAAACTAACTTTCTGATGATATGTTTTTTTCCCAATTTTGATACTCGAGTGAAAAGTTATGACCATTTTCTTGATTATGCCTATTTTGCAAAAAAGGCAATTTTTTTTAGCCCCCCAGGGGCTGGGCACTAGTTCCTATATGACCTTGGGGTCGTAGATTTTTTTTTCTTTTAAAAATGAAAAATGAAAAAGCAAAAACATAAAAAAAGTTAAAAAAAATCAAAGAAGATTTCAAATTTTGTCCTATAACCCTAGTTGAAGAAAAAGCCTTGTAAATGAAGAAGGGGTTCACTAAATCAAGACTTTGATACCATGTTAGAATTGTGAAAAACACAAGCCACATGATCAAACAGTGAACAAAGATACCTTCCACACAAGAGATCTGCAAACAATATATGTAATATTCTTCAACAAGAAAAAGCTACAACATGAACCTCAAGAATCTTCAAGGAAAACAAAATTCCTTGAAGGTTGAGAATTTGAGAGAACAAAAGAGAAAATCTCAGATAGTGATAATACAATTAGGGTTGAGTGCTATATACGAGCAACCCTAAATGGTAAAGGGATTAGATCGGGACAAGTGTCAACATCACATATGATGAGACAAAACGATCTAATAATAGCTCACTTGAATTAACATAGAGAATCACTTAGTTAACTTAATATAGAACTCCTAAGTTTAGCTTAAGTGCATGAAAATAAATTAGACTAATAATTAATTACAGGTTAATTAATTATTGGCTAATGCATGATTGCTCTAACAGGAATGTGCTATTTTGAGCTTATGGACTTATTTTAGGGATTGGATGTTGAATTTTTAACTATGGCTTTGGGTTCCAAAATTTAGTTGATTTTAGCTCTCAAATTCTTAATTAGCATTTGATGGTTTCATTTATTATTTTTCCAATTTATTGGGTGCTTAAGATGGATATTCCATAGTTATTTTTTGTACATATTATTGGTTTACTAGAAGTTATATAGTTCTCTTGTTGGTTATACTCATATAAAGGCTTATACTCTACAAGTGTATTGTGACCATTGATCACTGAATAATACATTAATTTTCTTTGGATATGGGAGTTTTATGCTAAATGGGGTTTCCCCACCTGAAAGAATTCAATTGGGAACCCATCAGGCCTAGGAGCCTTTCCCTTTTCATCTAAAACACAATATCCTCTAGCTCCTTCAAGGAGATTGGTTTGAGCAAAGAGTCATTCATTTCACTAGTCACCAAAGGTAGAATACAAGCCAAGATTGAAGCTTCATCCTCATTAGCAAGAGGAAAATCCTCATAAAAAAAGTAGAAAATAAATAAATAGACTCTTTTGAAATCTTAGCAGAGGAAGATAAAAGAGCCCCATCTATAGACTTGAGGGAAGAGATGATATTATACTACCTTTTATCCTTTACAAAATTATGAAAAAAGGGAGTGTTCCTTTCACCCTCCTATTTCCATTTAATGTGAGACTTTTTCTTCCAAAAAATTTCCTCCCTCAACTCCCATTCTTCAACCTCCTTTTTGCTTCGAGCTTACCATTATCCTCAATCAGACCATGGTCTTGAATCTGCCAAGTAATGGAATCCAAATGAGCTTGAGCAACTCTTTTAGCTTGGAAAACATTGCCGAAATGGTGCATATTCCACCGCTTCAACATATATCTGACATGTTGAAGCCTCTTGGAGAAGGAATACATTGCAGTACCATGAGACAGTTTTCCAACACACCACCAACTGAGAAAAAGATCATGAAGAGATGCATCTCAAATCCACATGAGTTGAAATCTAAAAAGCTGGTTTTTAGAATAATGAGAGAATCTAGTTGAGAATTTAATTGGCCAATGATCCGATCCATGCCAATATAAAATATCAAAACTAGTTTTCCACCTATCACTAACCCAAAAGTAAGACACCAAGAACATGTCCAGCCTTTCAAAGATAGCTTCATCTTCACTTCTCCTATTATTCCAAGTAAACATGCCATTAGAGGGTTTGATGTCAACTAAATTCAAAAGAGAAACATTATCCCTTAGGAGAGATGAAGAGGGATCCAAACAGACATCACCACCTCTCTTCTCCTCAAGAGAGGAGATAGCATTGAAGTTTCCTGCCAAAATCCAAGGAAGAAAAGGATCCAAAGAGTGCACATATCTAACATGAGACCATAGATGGGACTTACTAGAGAGATCAGTAGGAGCATATATGTTAGAAGGAAGAATTCTCTCACCTGATTCTAGACTGAAAGTAGCTAGAGAAATAGAATACCTGCATGAGAGCCACCAAATCGGGCTAACTCTACACAGATCCCATAAATAGGAAATCCCACTGGATCTACCATGCGCTCCCACACACTGGCACTGACCTCGACTGCAGATCTTCAAAGCCATGCTCAACATACAACTTAGTCTCCTAAAGGAAGACCAAGTTAGGACAATGAACGCGAATCAACTCGTGAATAACCTTTTGTCTAGGGATGCTATTCATACCCCTTACATTCCAAAACAACACAATCATCGTTGAGGTTGGGAGAAATGAGAATCAATGGTCCTCACTAATATAGGCTCCACCAATGTCTTGCTAATCAACTTTTCCTTATCTTGGTTTTTCTTTCTACCAACTTTAAAATATTTCTCAGGAGCCCCCTTTTTAGGAGGCTTTTGTTGTAAGCCCAAAGCAAGAGAAGATGAATTGTTTTTACCTGGATCAAAAAAACCCTTCTCACTTGAGGGTCCCAAACCAATGACGACATAACCCCTAATATCCTTAGGCTCTAAACCCTGCAAGTAGAGTAGGGTTGGAAGTATCTATAGGTTGATTGCCAAGGTACTTCTCCACTACAGAATCATCTGCCTCCTACATGTCTAGGGGAACACCCTCTTCTTGAACCAAATCCTCTAAATAATCAAACCTATTAAAGGTCTCCTCTTCTTTCCTATCCTTGAGGGTTCTCTTTTGACCTTTACCCCTATTACAAGGCTTAATAAGAATGAGACCCTCCTTATCAACCACCACCCCTTGCATGGGAGCCTTGCCCTTATCCATCTTCAGGGTAGATTGAGAGGGAACATTACCAAAACCAACAAAATGGGTAGCAAGGGAACACTTTCACTAAAGGTGACAATATTCATGACACAATCGACATCTAAAAGGCAACGCCTCATAGTCCAACTACTGGGTCCATAAACATGATCCAAGACTAATATCAACAAAGTCCAACAACAGATTATTCAAGTCAATCTCAACACACACGAGCAAAAGAAAGAACCATCTTATATAGAGTTTTTTGAGAAGGGCCAATAGGTTTACAAGCAATAGAGAAATCATCTGCAATATATCACTTCTCTAACATTCTAGAAGTAGACGAGGGACATGAACCCAAATTGGGACCCTAGAAGGGAGCTCCTTCGCATAGTTAAAACCTGCATGCCAAGGTTTATTAAAGAGACCCCCCTAATTGTAGAAGTAAGACCCACCTTCAAAGGCCCTATTCCTATCAGCTACACAAGAAAAATCCACCAAGAAAAAGTTATCGGCTGCCAACATAATATCAATGTCTCCCCTTGGGCTCCATGTCTCATGAACCCAAGATTCAAGAAAAGGAAGAGACACCCTCTAACCCATAAACTTTCAAATCAACACATGGTTTATATAGTACTCCACATCCTCAACAATAAATTTTGGTTGAATCACTAAGACCGGGCAATCTTGAGACCTCTCTAAGCACCCATTCACCTTATGCAATCTGAAAGCACCATTCTTTGACGAGCCCTCACTAGGGAAAGCCAAGTTTGAAAAGTTTCTACCTTTTCCAAGCGGAGAAAAGGAATGATAAGGCTTTCTGAAGGACTCATGTAGCACCATGCTGGAATAGAAACACACACACCCCTTTCATAGCCAACTACAAAGGAGGCAAAGAAGAGCCAGGAAGAAAAAGCAATAAAGAGAAAAAGACAATCATGAGAGGAAGAAACAACCCTTGCATAAATCACAAACATCTACCACTCCAAAACACCTCTCCTAAACACTAATACCCTCCACACAAACAACCAACAACATGGAGCATTGAGATAGCAATAATATAGAGCACAAAAAAATGAAAACCCCTCTCGAATGCATCAAAACCCCTACCCACCCTAAAGTACATTAAACAAGTTGTAGAGAAGGGGGATTCACTACTCATGAGTCTCTTTATTCTCAAGAGATTCCCAAGGGGTGAATTTCCCTAAACTACCTCAAGGAACAATGAGAGTATACTAGAATCCAAAGGAGTAAATCACAAAGGATTTCTAGACAAACTGACAAGCTCTTAGCCAAAGGACTACAACGCGGGTCAAGGATGATAGAGTAGTGCACTGGAGTCTTACTGGTGCATTGGCATCCTTACAAACCAAAAAATGATTTTATCACAAAGAGAAACAAAGTGGCTACTAGCAATTTGATTACTAAGAACTTCTGAAATGCTAGAAAATGACATAATGTAATAGCATTGAAATAAAGTGAAGTAAATGATAAAGTTAAAGAGGATGAGAGATAGAAGATGCTCACAAAAACCCAAGTAATGGAGCCTCCAACAAATGAATGTCTTCAATACTTGCATGCGTAAGATTAAGAGAAAATGTTGGGGTTGTATAGGGGTTTGCCTTAGTCAAACCCTCATTTTGGTGTTCCCACCTCCATGTACAGCTAGATAGATAGAGAAAGTGAACAAAGTAAGCAAATATGGAGTGATAAAAGCAATCCCCGCTCGAGGAGGAGAACTCGTATCACAGACTAGAGATGCAATTGATAGGGGATATGTGAAATCCCAGGATGCTTGTAAGCACAAGATAAGGGAGATATAGTTGCAAGGCTTAAGGAAGCCAAAGAGTGAGACAAAGATAGCTAGAAGAGCCAAGAGTGTTGTAGGAGCTTGAGAGTGTTGTAGAAGCTGTAAAGAGCTATGCAAGCAAGATAGCAAGACAAAGTGGAGAAGGCTAGAGCCAAAGCTAGAGATAATCTAGAAGCACAAATGAATTGGAAAGATAACATTTAAAGAGAGGAGAGGAAGGAAAATAAGCTTCTTGAGGCGTTACAAGGTGTCTCAGACCATTACCACTAACAAAGGTAAGTGACAAGTGGAAAACATGCTCTAAAACGACCATTTGAATATTGAAACATCATGGGATGCTAGGGAACATAGAAATCCATGCGACACGCTAGTGTCTAGACACATCATGCTACAAAATGACGAGAATAGGAAAAGCACAAGGTTTAACGTGAAGCTGGCGCGCGAAGGAAACTGCTGAAATGGGGTTTTTGAGCATCTTGAGAGGGAAAAAGGTTGATGCGAGGGCTAAAATGAGCCTACATAAGATGCTAAGGGTGTGGACACTAAAGCATATACAATAATGTATGTGAAATTGCAAGGGGTACAATTTTACGACATTACATTTTGCCCCCACTTTAGTAGGCATATGAATCTACATTGATATGCATGCTAAAGGAAATCTACTAAACATGAATAACATTATGATTGCAAAAAGATATTGTAGAGGGAGTAGACAAATCTTCGAAACAAGGAAGCATGACCCAGGGTGAAGACTTGCAAAACAAACATATTAGACAAGAAAGTCCTACACAAGACAACAATGTTAGAATATAAAAATCCATCACACCACAAGGTTAGAACATAAAAACACACACACAAACACAAAAAAACCTAAAGGATTTGAGTTAGCAAAGTGAAAGAGACCTCAATGTAGAAGGTTTTCTTAGTACCATGCGTCATCCCCAAATTAAGAAATAACACATAGAAGAATTCTTAAATGAAGATAAGAAGGTAAGGATTGATCACTTCAAGAGAAGAATGCACCCAAAAGTCAGGGAAGCAACCAATATCAAAGAGAGAAAGAGTATATACTCAAGATGAAGAAGACACAAATATTTGGTTTGGTATACACAATTGAGAAGAAAGAGAATTTAAGAGAGAGATAAATGAAAATTCCAAGAGAGGTGGTTCCATAGGTCATTGGACCCAAGGAGAGTTAGACAAATGCACCACAGATCCGCAGACCTACGGAAGGTGAACAAAAGGCTCTATAAGTACTCTCTCCTATAGAGTTGAACAAACTACACCAGAGGCTCGCATACCAGTAGTGAACAAATCCTGTAGGATGAAAGCACTTTACAACTCCTTAGACTTGCAAAGAAGGCACCCCAGGTACTCTCTCCTGCAGGAAGCCTGATGTAGGAGACCCCGTAGAGTCAGATTGGGCCTTACAGGTGCTTGATCTTGCAAGGTTGATTGAAAAATGGCTCCACAGGCGCACCTACAAAGCAAAATGTTAATCCACAGACTAAACATGTTAGGAAAGCTTGATGCAAAGGAGATCTATAGGTTCTCGGTCATGTAGAGAAAGACTAATTAGAAGAATCTATGGCTACTACAAGCTGCATTGCAGGATGGTCACAAAAAGAGAAAAAGATTTCAAAAGGGGGTCCCTCGATAACCCTTCAAGATAGTAATGGGCCCACTCAAGGGGACACACCAATTGAAAGATAGAGAGAAGAGAGGGGGTCCTTAGAAGGACATACATCTCTATAACAAGTTATCACTGCCCCTAACATACAGGGGAGGAGAACCATGCAAGATACTTAGAACATACAGGATAGAGGTAGACGTCGATATCACAAGTGTCATTTGAAAAAGAGACAGGTGCATCAAAAAATAAATGAGTGATGGAACTTGAATCAAGAAGTTGTATTTTATCCTTCAAGGCCTTACATTCACTAGAGGAATGACTAGGCACTCAATGGTATGCATAAAAATAATGTTTTTCTTTATCATGCTTATGGAATTTCTTATGTGTAGGAGAAGGAAGAGTAATCAAGTGAGATTTTAAAATCCTCAACAAGATACACTCTTGCTCAGTCAAAGAATGAGGAGCAGGAAGCAACCCTTTCTCTTGTGGAGAAAAGTTTGACTGCTCACAAGAAGAAGACCTAAAGATAGCAAATAAGGGCAGATGAAGTCAAGCAGAAATTGTATCAACATTTAATTGTGGTTTTTTCTTAGATTGTTCATTCAAGCAACCAAGCCCCAAATTACGTTTACGAGGTTCAAATTCTATAGGGAGTTGAATGCCTTGATCATTATGCCCACAACCTTTACGCCTATATCCATATTTAGAGATGAGCTTAATAAAGCCAAGGCCAGAACATGCTTGCAAATCTTGAGGAGGATCTTCATAAAGAGCATTGTTCCAGCAATGGGGATCACACTCTTCTATGGGATCAACATCATCCTTCTTGACAGGACTAACAACATTAACCTCTTTAATAGAAGTGCGATCATCTTCCTCAGAAGGAGGAGGATCGACATTAAGGACATTACAACTATTGCTCACATTATCCCGCAATACAAAAGAATGATCATCTTTGATAGCGGGTTTGGATGATGTTATTGGAAGGCTTAAGTGGATTGGGTTGAATTTATGTTCTCCAATGAAGGATCTTGTAAAGTCTAGAGAACCCCAATCATCACCAAGACATGCATTCTTTTGGGAAGAGGTAGAAGGAGCAAACTTAATATTTCTCGCTTCAAAAGGATCTTCTTCAGGGACATCTGTCTCAAGAGTATCCTCTATAGTAGGTATTGTAGGAGTAGACATCAACACATTAGAATACATTGAAGGTATAAGAGTAAGCACAACTAAAACCTGACTGACAACTAGCATCTCACATAAGTGCATAGCCTGAGGGTCAGCGCTGACTGTGACTACTCGATTATTCCAAATGAATTAATAGATTTATGCAAGGTAGATGGGACTACACCCATAACATGAATCCACAGTCTACCAAGAAGAAGGTTATATGGTAATTTTTCTAATATAACATATACAAGGGTGGGTACGGTAATGGGTCCCAACCTCAAAGTTAAGACTATTGTGCCTAGGGCTTGTCAACTGACATTATCGAACCCACAAATGATAACAAAAGAAGGATTAAGAGAAAATGAATCAATATTAATCTTAGGCAATAGATCAATGCTACATACATTGAGCATTGAACCAGTGTCAACGAGAATACGTTTAATGCCGTTGTTATTAATATTAACTATAATGATTAAAAAATATGCTTGTTTCTACACATCTGGGGGTAGAAGTTCTTGTGGATAGAATGTGATATTCGACGAATCCGCATGAATATGAGCCATCAGAGCATTAACATTTGTCGGCCTAGTGGAGGAAAGAAAGAGAATATTTTGCAAGGCTTCTTGAAGCATACCTTGGTAAACTGGAGCAGATTGAAGCAAGTCCCACAGTGAGATCTTGGTCGAAGTAATGTAGAGTTGCTTGACAAGATCGTAATCACCAGGTGCTTTAGTTAGGGGTTTAGGAGCTAAAGGAAGACTTGGTTGAGAATGTGGTAAAGAAGTAGGTTGATAATACAAAAATTCTCTTAGGATAAGGAATAGTTTGAGTCAAATAAATTATTGGTCTCTCAGGCCTTTGAGGGGCATCAAAGACATATATTACTTTTAAGAATCATCACAACTAGTGGAATAATTATTCAAAGAAATATTCTCAACATCGATCCAAGGAGGATCAAATGTGGAAGAAGATTCATCATTCATTAATGCATCATCTCTAGAAGAGAGTGCATTGGAATGAAGAGAAGGTAGAGTAACATTAAGAAAGGTATCAATGATTTCATCTTCTTGCAACAAGATATCCTTTGAAGCGAGAGGAATTTCATGAGAAGGATCAAAGACACTGAGTGACATGGGCAAAGCCAAGTCACCATCACATGCATAAAATGGAACATCATTAATGCTTTGAATATAATTGGATAATGAACTCATAAAAAGAGGATATTAAATTCATTTTAGATATAATGAAAAAACAATTCCGCTGCTCTGGAGCAGTCTAGGGGTGATAGAATTGAGAAAACTAAAAATCCAGATTTTCAATTTTTTTCGATATTTTCTAGGTTCTAGTAATTTGCATCTTTGGAGGTCTTCGAAGCAAAATTTGGGGTTGAAACTTGAGTCAGTCCCTAAAATTTGGCTGCCAAAGGCACAATATTTTAGGGATTGAATTAGTCCTCTTGGAGACCTTTCCAATGATGTAAATGGTTTTGAATTCCGAGGACCGAAGCAAAAGTAATGACCCCACCAAGTTGGGGTAAATAATTTCCTAGTTTTTTGAAAAATATTGTGATTCATGTCAGGTTCACCAAAATATAGAGAAGGGGGCTTCACTACTCATGAGTCTCTTTATTCTCAAGAAATTCCTAAGGGGCGAATTGTCCTAAACTACCTCAAGGAACAATGTGAGTTGTAAAATCCGAAGGAGTAAATCACAAAGGTTTTCTAGACAAACTGATGAGCTCTCGGCCAAAGGACGACAACATGGGTCAAGGATGACAACACAACGCGTTGGTGTCTCAGTGGCATGTTGGCACCTGTACAAACCAAAAATTGAGTTTATCACAGAGAATAACAAAGTGGCTATAGCAATTTGATTACTAAGAACTTTTGGAATGCGAGAAAATGGCAGAATGTAATGGCACCAAAATAAAGTGAAGTAAATGATAAAGTTGAAGAGGATGAGAGATAGAAGACGCTCGCAAAAACCCAAGTAATGGAGCCTCCAACAAATGAATGTCTTCAATACTTGCATGCATAAGATTGAGAGAAAATGTTGGGGCTGTATAGGGGTTTGCCTCATTCAAACCCCATTTTGGTGTTCCCACCTCCACAGATAGCAAGATAGATAGAGAAAGTGAAAAAAGTAAGCAAATATGTAGTGATAAAAGCAATCCCCACTCGAGGAGGAGGACCCGTATCATAGAGTACAGATACAATTGATAGGGAATATGTGAAATCCCAGGATGCTCGCAAGCACAAGATAGGGGAGATATAGCTACAAGGCTTAAGGAAGCCAAAGAGGGAGACAAAGATAGCTACAAGAGCCAAGAGTGTTGCAAAGAGTGTTGTAGGAGATTGAGAGTGCTACCATAGCAAGTTGTAAAGAGCTATGCAAGCAAGATAACAAGAAAAAATGGAGAAGGCTAGAGTCAAAGCTAGAAGCATAAATGAATTGAAAAGATAACATTTAAAGAGAGGAGAGGAAGGAAAATAATCTTCTTGAGCCATTACAAGGCATCTCAGGCCATTACCACTGACAAAGGTAAGTGACAAGTGGCAAACATGCTCAGAAACAACCATTTGAATGTTGAAGGAGACACTAGCGTAGCATGCAGACATCTGCATGACGCGCTAGTGTCTAAACACATCGCACTACAAAATGACGAGAATGGGAAAAACACAAGGTTTAACGCAAAGTTGACGCACGAAGGTAGCTATTGAAAAGGGATTTTTGAGCATTCTGAGAGGGAAAAAGCTGATGTAGGGGCTGAAATGAGCCTACTCAAGATGCTAAGGGAGCAGACACTAAAGCGGATACAAGATTGTATGTGAAATTGCAAGGGGTGCAATTTTATGACATTACACAAGCATCGATTAGCAAGAATGAATAGCATGGAAAAGACCTACGACCTCATGCAGAACTGTAACTAGCCTGTAGCAGTCTACCTTCCATCCATCTCCCCTTGATTCTTTGCTTCTTTCTTTGTATAAAGTGTTTTATTTTTTTAATATTATTTTTATTTATTTTATATTGGGTTCATCAAACATTAGATCTTTTTCAATGGTCAAACATCATTCTACCACATTCTCAACCATCGATCATTAAAGTCAGCCGGTAATGTTCATATAGGGAATGCCTTCGATGTAATTATTAACATTAATTTTCAAAAAATATTATTTTTCTTATAACTAAATTATTAAATTTTACATGTTTTAAAATATTTATATTTAGTTTAATAAATTAAAATTGTATTTATATTTCATAAATTAAAACAATATCTAAATTACATTATATAAAAAGAGTAATTATAGATGGTGAGATAAAAATAAATATTATCAAGAATTGTGTCTCCTCGGGATTTGGCGCTCTGCAACGAAATGCCTTCCTCTGCTTTGTTTCCATCTGCCCTCCTCCGCAATACCGACGATGGTGTCTCTGTCTTTGGCTTGTGCTTAGCGCAGAAGGGATTGGTGCATTTTGGGGGTTCTCATTCTTGTAAGAGAGGGGCTCGTGATTTCTCTCCTGCTTCAGACGATGCCAGGGTTTCTCAATGCCTTAACCTGCCCATCTTTGCAGACCAATCCTCACATCAAATGGATGCTCATCCGCTAAATTTTATGGAGGCTTTAAGGAATGGTGATCATATCAATAAGGAGCACAAGTCTTCATCTAATACTCCTGCAAACGACTCTCCTTTAGCCCCCTCTCCAACTCATACTTCCATCAACATTTCACCTGCTTTCTCTGTACGACATTCGACCTTGGTTCCAAAAATTAGTTTGGGTGTTTTTGCTGGTGTAAGAGAGGAATATCTTCAGAATCATGCACTCATTTGCAGATTTATGAAGACCTGGCCAAATTTTCCCGACCTTCACTCTTGGATTAGCGAAAATTGGAAAGAGTTCATGGAAGAGGAAATAAGCATCTACCCCTGTGCCAACGGTTTTTTTATTCTTGAATTTGAGTCCGAAGGAGACAAAGAGTTGGTCCTTAATGTTGGTCCTTGGTTCTTTCGTGGAGACTTCTTATGCATTAAGCCTTGGTTTCCTACCTTTGATCCATGAATATAGACCTTCTCTTCTGCATTTTTTTGGGTACATCTTCCTCATCTCCCCTTGCAATTTTGGGAAATTGAATGCTTGAAAGCCATTAGAAATGGTTTGGGTAATTATCACAACATATCAAAGGAAACAATCAATTATGAATTTTCCACTTGTGCTCGTATTTGCGTTGAAATGGATTGATCCAAAGGTCTCCCCAAAGAGATTTCCTTGAAGGTGGGCAATAGATGTTGGAGACAACTTGTGGATTATGAGAAAATCGTGTTCAGGTGTAGGAAATGCTTTTCAACAAAGCATCTTACCTCCCAATGTAGAAAGAAGCAGTTTCATGAGCAAGTCAAAACTTCAAACAATCAACCCACATGGTGGAGTGGGGTTGAATCACACCACTATGTTATTGCACCCAATGTGAAATCAAATTTGTCTTCCTCTCAAGCACTTCATGATGTTAATCCAGTGGCTGGCACAACCCCTTCTCCTGCTCCACAAAATCCACACTCCAAGACAAAGCAAGAAAATGCTCCAGTTACAAGTACTACAAAGGCCTCTATGCTTTCATTGGAGAATCCAGCCTTGCAACCGATCAAACATGAGAACTCTATTGTTTCCTCTATATCTCAAGGCAATGAAGGAGATATAAAATTGAAGGGAAGTATTGCCTCTGAGACAGAGCATGAATGGACAGAAGTGAAGCGAAAGAAATCTCCTCCTTCTAGACCAAAGTTACATATGACACTAAGATCTTCAAAGAAAAAGATGTAATGAAATTTTAAACTCACTTTGATAAGGCTTGTCGAGTAGATATGTAAAGTTGGATTTTCAATGGATAGAAGAGTGCTATCCTCTCTGGTAGCGATTTGCCAAAAAAAAAAAAAAAGACTAATTATATTTTAAATTGTTTTATAAAAATAAAAATTTAATTTATTACATATTTAATTTACTTTTCATTTTTCTATATATATAAAAGAGGGGTAAACACTTTTGATTCGACGCTATGAATAAGTGAGGTCACAAACTAAGGACCTCATCCCCAATAGAAATTCACAACAATTACATCCCAATGGGGTTTGAACCTTGATGGAAAGAATAACAACACAACAACTTAACCATCACACCATGCCACTATTGGTTAAAATTTTATAAATTTAATATATATATATATATATATATATATATATTTGAACTTAGAAGAAGATCCATTTACTTGAGAAATTCGTTGCATTTTTCTTTTTGTTTTTTCAAAATCTTTCTTCTCTTTTCTCTTCTCATAAATTGCAACCTACAAAAACCTTCATAAAACCAACTCTCCAAATGCATACAAGAACCCCTCCCCCCAATTTATAGAAATGAGAGGGAAATTAATTATTTTACAAGAACAAATTAAAAAAGAGTAATATTTAAAAGATTCTCTCTCCAAATAAATCCACTATTTCACATCACTAAATATGCCATAAATGAATTGTAACTCTCATTTCATACAATTTGCCAAATTTATCTTTATTCTTTCTTTTTTGTCAAACTTATCTTTATTCCTTCTTTTTTGTCAAAAAAAACTTTATTCTTTGTCATAAAAATTATGTTTTGTAACTCTCATAGGATAATATACTGTGTGTTATAGCTTTCCTCCATTTTTTTTAAAAATAATATATTAAGTTGCATCATAAATTAAAATGAAGTTTTTAAAATAAGTTAGATTGTCCAATTTCATAGAGGGATAAAAAATAACCCATTAAAACATAAAATATTAACTTTTTTTGTGAAAAAAAGGCTACCACTTCTTACCTATAGTCCAAGATGCTTTGTTAAACCTCTTACACTTTCACACACACTTCTTACACCACTATAGATGATGGGATTCTCTTCCACCTCGTGCAAGTGTTATAGCTTCAATATACTTAATTAATTTAACATTAAACAATTAAAATAATTTTTGCATCATAAATTATTCATTTGTTTTTAAAAATTTAATAGCTAACTCTTCATATAATTTAATAAAAAAAGTTAATGTCAAGTATAAATATTTACTTATAAATTTTCTAATAGAATTGGTTTTAATTCAATTTATTTATTTATTAGCCTACTCTAGAAATCACATTTAATGAATAAATATTATAATACACTTTAGTTTTATAATTATTATTCTAACTTAATTAAAAGAATTTTCAAATATTCCAAGGGATAGGGTTATGACATTTATAATGATTCTATTGTTTCTTGTGTTGTGATTACATTGATTTATTTCACTTCTATATACAAATCGAGATATTTATTAGCCATAAATGTGTTGATTGTCATGTGATTCACCTTTATAACATGTGCCTTGAGCTTTTATCACAAAATCAATTACAATTATTATTCTTGATAAAACAAAATAACTTTACATATGATTTCATAATCACACCCTTGCTTATTTATACTTATATTCTTATCTATAGACACAATCACCTATCATTGATTATCACGTGATTTTCATTTGGATACTCAAGGCCATCTTACCTCATTACTTGGACATGGCTATACTTAATTATGATTCATGCTCTTTACACTATTTTCAACTTATCACACTACTCCACCTATATCGAGGCAATCAATTTGACATGTGCTCTCATAATCATATTTTTTTATAAATGTTCTTGTGTGACCTAACCATGTTCTCAAATCCATCCTATTGTATTGGGGGCATGATGTATCTCCCCTCTTATTGCGTGCTTGCATGACCTAGCCATGTTCTAAGAGTCACACTAGGAATTGTATTAGTTCCATTCCTACTTTATCAATATCTATATTACTACTATGTCTTATTATCTCATTGAACCATTGCATACTTGTGCTCTTAGATAGTACATTGGAGGCATATGTTAGCCTAGTGTTTCTTCTACTTAAACAAGTGTTTTTAGCCATTAAGGGCCATATTACCACTTTATTTACCCATGTTCAGGGTAAAGTTAAATATTATAACGATCATCCTTGACCTATGTGCTAACCATCCCTATCATTTGAGATGTTTTAATTTTTTAATTTTTATTTTTTTTATAAAAAAAGGGGTAAAAATTTATTGAATTAACCAGCAAAGTACAAAAGCAAGGGCCACAGGCCCAGAAGGGAAAACAACACGAAACAGAAGGAAGCCCCCGTAGGGGCACAACTAATCACCCATATCTTCCTTGACTAGCCTCCCAAGATCCTGAACATAATCCAGAGGCAAATGGGCCCACTCGCCCGCCATCCATCCCTCCCCGCGATCCGAAGCCCACTTAGCCAAGCAGTCAGCAGTCCTATTCCACTCGCGAGGAACATAGCAGAAAGAGACTGCATCCAAAGACGCACTCAGCTTAAGAATTTGTCGCCCCACCACAGCCAGATGCCAATCCATGTTCTCCATCCATTGTAGATTCAACATATCCACCACCACCTGGGAATCAGACTCACAGATAATCTTACTCCATCCCAGAGCACATCCTCTTTCAAGAGCCAAGAGGATAGCAAGTGCCTCCATGTAATTGTTGGTCTGTAACCCTTTATAATAAGAGAAGAAGAAAATAACCTCACCAGAGCAATTCCTGCCGATTCCTCCAACCCCAGCATGCCCAGGATTTCCTTTGGAAGACCCATTAGTGTTGATCTTAAGGGTCCCCAGAGGAGGGAGGGACCACTTTCCTTCCCTACAAACCTTTCTTTTAGCTTGCTTGCTTCTAACCTGTTGCTTCTTACAAAGGGCATCGCTACCACTAGCACAAGAAATATTCAAGTTGTGAACCACACGCACATCTCCAGGATCAATATCCTCAGAGAGATCACACTTCGCAGCTAGGGTTTCCTAAAGCATATTTATCACTTGCAGCCACACCTGTTGCACCATCTTTGATTTATCCTGAAATATCCTGCGGTTCCTCTCCAACCACACCTGCCAGATAATAAATCCTGGACCAATATCCCAAGCCACCTCAAGAAAGGAGGTCTTAGAAGGGGGCCTACCAAGACTATTCCAGAACTCAGCTAGAGAGTTGGCATGAATACAAGCATGCTCCCAAGCTTCCCACCACCAGTGCCAAATAGCCCTGGTGAAAGAGCAGTGGAAAAAGAGATGTGAGCTATTTTCTTCATTGTTCTTACATAGACTACAGATAGAAGGCCCGTGAAATCCCCTCTTCTGAAGATTCTCCCAGGTAAGACATTTATTCTGCACCATTAGCCACAAGAAAAAATTACATTTAGGCCAAGCAGACTTATGCCAAACCTGCTTCCACCAAGAAATGTCAATCCTATCCACAGCTAATCTTTCCAACTCTTGATATCCAGATGCCACTGAAAACTTTCCCTTCGAATTAGGTCCCCAAGCAAGGGTATCATCTTCTCTCAAGGAGTTACAAGCTCTACCAACAAGAATCCTAGCAAGAGTCTCCCTCTCGCCCTCAGAGCCCCCTGGAGGCCATTCACAAGGTTCTTTCCATCTAGCTCCCTCGCCACGACCCACCCTTACAGTCATCTTAAAATCCTCAACTTTACTCCAGCCAGCAGCAAGAAAATGATCACAAAGAGGCTGAAGGTGGGGGTATTGAGATAGGATAGGGGGGAATCCATCCCAAGAATCCTCCCAGAACAAGGCATCTGAACCTCGATTACAAATCCAGAAGAGACCCTTCTTGACAAGCTGCGCTCCTTTCTTCAAAGTATCCCAAACCATGGATCCCCTTCCTGTCAACTCATATCTTGGTACATCTTTCCCATTCACCCCACCAAGATACTTAACATTAAGGATCTTAGCCCATCCTTGATCCGGGCATATGCACCATCTCCAAAAGAGCTTAGCAGCAAGAGCCCTACTGACCAAACTCATTTTCCGCAAACCAAGGCCCCCATCCTGCTTTGATCTGCAAACACTATCCCATTTGACCAGGCTCCACTTGGTGGAAAGCAGATTGCCAGTCCATAAAAACTGTCTGGAAAGGGAATCAAAATCCTTAACGAAACCAGTCGGGGCAGATTGCACAAGACACCTATAGATAGGAAGAGCTTGGACAATAGACTTCAAAAGAGTCACTCTACCAGCAGTTGAAAGCCACCGGTGGGTCCAATGACTCACCTTGGTCCGAAACTTATCCAAAATTTCCTGCCACACCCCTCTTGACAGTCTTTCGTCTGAAAGAGGGATTCCAAGATACACAAAAGGAAGAGTTCCAATTTGAAACCTCAAGATCCGAGCAATCCTAGCTTGAATAGGACCAGGGGTATTGAAGAAAAAGATATGAGACTTTTCTTCATTTATCTTTTGTCCTGAGGCTTTCACATAAATATGAAGAGCTCTTCGGAAGTTAATTGCCTCCTGAATTCTAGCTACTCCCATCAAAGACGTATCATCCACAAATTGGAGGTGGGAAGAAGGAGGAATGCCATGCCCCCACTTCCACCCCTGAATCAGACCCTGCCTAACTTGAGACTTAAGAAACCTTCCCAAGCCCTCCGCCATCAAGATGAAAAGGTAAGGGGAAAGAGGATCCCCTTGCCTAAGGCCTCTGGCCGCTCCAAAAAGATCAGTAGGTTCACCATTGATCAGGACAGCAAAAGAGGGTGAAGTAATGCAGCTCATAACCCAACTAATCCACTCCCTCCCAAAACTAAAGGCTTGAAGAACTTTTTGCAAAAAACTCCATTTGACCCTATCGTAAGCTTTGGCCATATCAAGCTTTATGAACATGGCTTTCTCCTTTGATGCCGCCATAGAGTGCACAGCTTCCGCAGCTATAATAACCCCATCCAAAATCTGCCTTCCTGTAACAAATCCCCCTTGCTCCTCAGAGATTAGATTACTGAGCCATGGCTTTAGTCGTTCAACAATCACCTTAGTGATTATTTTGTATGTGACATTGCACAGAGCAATAGGTCTAAAGGAGTTAAGAGAGTTAGCACCTTCATTTTTTGGGATGAGGGCAAGGAAGGTAGCATTCAAAGCCTTAAGCATCTGCTTATTGCTAAACGATTCTTGCACCACTTCAAAGAGGTCCATCTTGACAATATCCCAGAAAGCTTGAAAGAACTCTATAGGAAAACCATCGGGTCCTGGGGCTTTACCCTTTTTCATTCCAAAAACCACTGCCTCTATCTCAGATAGAGAGACAGGTTTAATGAGCGCCTCATTCATTTCAGGAGTGACAATGGGGGGGATGCACTCCAGCACCAAATCCTCCTCAACCCTAGCAGGGTCAGAATCCTCTGAAAATAGACTGCCAAAAAAATGAGTGGCCTCACGAGCAATCTCCCTATGAGAGGAAACCAAAGTCCCTTCCGTTGTCATGAGAGAATTGAGAGCACTCCCATGCCTTCTATCTTTTACAGTGTTGTGGAAGAACTTAGTGTTTCTGTCCCCTTCTTGAAGCCAATCGACCCGAGCTTTTTGTTTCCAATAGATTTCCTCACGTAGCTCCCATTCTTCCAACTCTCTCAGCGCCATAGCTTCTTCTCTAAATAGGCCATCAGAGAGACCCTGCTCTCTGATTTGACGAGTAATAGTGTCCACCCTCAGTTGGGCATCTCTCTTAGCTGCAAAGAGGTTGCCAAAAACCATCCTGTTCCACCTTTTCAGCTTAAACTTAACAAACTGTAATTGCTTAACAAAGGAAAACATAGCAGTGCCATAAGCAGGCTTCCCTTCCCCCCACCAAGCAAGCATATGATCCTGAAGAGAGGCATCCCTCAACCAAATAAGTTGAAACTTAAAAGAGGGATTCTTTGTCATTCGAAACTTAGAGGCAGACAAAAGAATTGGCCAGTGATCTGAACCTCTCCAGTCCAAAATCTCTGATCTGGTATTCCAACAATCCGCCATCCAGTAGCTGGACACAAGAAACCTGTCTAACCTTTCTACTACCGCCTCGAACCCACATCTTCTATTATTCCAGGTGAACAAGCCATTGGAGGGTGTAATATCCACAACCTTCAAACTTTCAATATTACTCCTCAGAAGATTCGCAGAAGGGTCAAGCCTAGGATTACCTCCACGCTTCTCTTCCAAACTAAGAACTGCATTAAAATCTCCTACTATAATCTAGGGGAACAAAGGAGAAAAAGAACGAACATATCCTATATGTGACCAAAGTAAAGCTTTTCCCATGAAGTTAGTTGGAGCATAAACATTAGTGAAGAGGAGAGTCTCACCGGTTTCACAACAAGTGGCCACAACAGAAATAGAAGACCTACTAGATATCCACCAGAGTGGGACCAGCTTACGAGGATCCCATAACAGAGCCAAGCCTCCCGAACATCCTTGAGCACCAATGCATTGACAGAGACTACTAGGCCAAATCTTAGTAGCCATGACAAGCATCCTTTCAATAGATAACTTAGTCTCCTGAAGAAAAACCACCTCAGGCGTATAAGACTTAATCAGTTCCCGAATAGCCTTTTGTCTAGGGATGCTATTCAACCCCCTAACATTCCATGAAAGGACAATCATTTCTGAGATAGAGGAAAATGGGAATCAATGGTCTTCACAGAACCAGACTCCACCAAAGTCTCTCCTACCAACTTCACCTTTTCCTGGTCTTTCTTCCTCCCCACCTTAAGAGCCTTCTCTGAAGCATCTTTTTTAATAGTCTTTTGATGAATACCCAAAACAGAAGGAGATCCCTTGCTTTTGCACTCCTCCTGCCGATCTTTCCCAGCACCGGACTTAGATCGGGAAGGAGCATAACCCTCCTGCAGCTCCATGCCTCCACTGGCTCCCAACTCCTCCATCGGCCTCACAGAAGGGACTTTATCCATCTGAATCCCAATCACTCCCTCCTGCAGATTGGTCTGAATGACATTCTTCTCATCCCCCCTATCTCCCCTGCCTCCAAGAGATCTTGTCCAGTAGGCATATTAGCAATAGTTCCATCAAATTGCTCCAGATCATCTAGAGCGTCAAACCTATTGCAAATCTCATCAACTTGTCTATCTTTAAAGGTCCTCTTTTGGCCTCGACCCTTGTTACGAGCTCTTACAGGAATGAAACCCTCCTTGTCCTCCCCCATGGGGGCCTTCCCTTTATCTTGATTAGGGGGAGCACTAGATGACCCTAGTTTTGAATCTTCTACAGGCTTAGATTTGGGACACATCCTCTGCAGATGCCCATATTCATGACACAAACGACATTGAAATGGTAGTGTTTCATAGTCAAGTTGTTGAATCCATGAGCTTGATCCCAACCGGATTTCTATAGAATCAGGCAAAGGCTTATTCAAATCAATTTCTACACATACTCGGGCATATGTAATTACCTTCTTTTCCATAGTCTGTCTTGAAGGACCAACTGGTTTTCCAAGCTGGCTTGCAACTAAGCTGAAGATGTCCTCTCTCCAAAATTCCAAAGGAAGCCACGGTAGCCGCACCCAAACTGGAACCCGTGAAGGAAGCTCTTCTGTAGGATTGAATCCAACATGCCAGGGCTTGATGAAAAGGCCCACTTGGTTGTAGAAATAGGGCCCTCCTTCAAATACTTTATTTCTATCCGACATGCAAGAAAAAACCACTTGAAAATAGCCATTGGCTGCCAACATTACATCCATATCCCCCTCTGGAGACCAAGTTCGTCGAGCCCACGATTCCAGAAAGGGAAAAGACACCCGGATCCCCAGAAACTTACAGATCAAAGCATGTTTTGACAGGTAGTTGATATCGTCTACAACGAACTCAGGTTGAATCTCAACAATCGGCCTTTTATCACTCTTAGCCAGACATCCATTCACCTTTGAAGGCCTAAATCCTCCAGATAGATAAGAGGGCTCTCCCATTCTTGATTCACTTTCACCAAAGATCGGATTTGCATGCACAAGCACAGAAGGACTGCCTTCTGCCACAACATCCTTAAAAGACAACCCCTTGCCCCCAAAAGGGCTCCCACAAAGAGCCATGCAAGGCCACAAAAAGAAAAACACCGGAGAGGGGACCACAGTCCCACCCCCACAAAGAGAAACCCCAAACGCACAACCCCACTAGGGCACAAAGAAAGCAAAGCCCACACCCCCCTTGCAGAAACAAGAAAAAACCCCCCACCAGCAAAAGAAGACAACCAGAAGGCAACACCGTTTTAATTGTTACACAATACATTTATTCTATTTACTATAGTATATAATTTGCATGCTTACATACTTATCTTACATTTTTATTTTATGTATTATTTTCCCACTCTCATTCCTTGCATCTAATGAATGCAACTAATTAAAGGGGGTATATTATGTTACTAACACAAATTCCTACTTGGAGACTCATCATTGTGTCCAAATGGATAGTGATCAAGCAACATGGTAGTTTCTGATATGTCATGTCATCCCATGACCATTGCACCAAGGGGAGCATTAGCACTTTCTGTATATGTAATTTTTTTCTAACTTCACTCTCTTTGCTCTCTATTTTATGATCAATGACAATAACATTCAACTTGTTGTATTTGTCTTTAATTGCATGACATAAGCTACTCATGACACTTTTTATTTTTCTTTTTTGTAGGTTCTCATAGAGCATGCATGTTGAAGGACTAACATGATAAATTCTAGAGAGGTCCATAACTCTATATAGACCTTGGTATAATTTTATTTCTAAATATTTACTTTACATGCACGTTTATGAGTGCTTACATAGTTTGAGACACATAATCATTTTAGGTTTCACATGCACTTTAAGGTGAGAAAAATGAAAATTTAAAAATTGTATAATATATAATTACATATCGACAAATGATGCACTCTTGTGCAAAGTTGGGCTCATTTCCTATCTATCAACTATTTCCACTTGCACATTCTACCACATATTTGATCATATCTTATTCATATATACATACATTCCTATATATTCCTCATTTATTCCACCTATTTTTGCTTAGCATGTTTTGACATTCATTCATTGCCTAGCTATTACAATTCCTATCCAAGGTCAAATATGTTGGTGCAAGATTGATCATGCACTTGTGGAATTGACCTCTAGATTTTAAAAAGTTAAATTTAAACTTGGCCAACTCCTATCCATTTTATTCTTTCCATGAGCTAACATGGTACACATTTCACACAATTTATTAATGTCTTAGTATTTAAAGGCATTAAATGTGCATTCCTTTATCACCAAGAATTGTTTAAAAATTATTTGCATTTAAGAAAGGAGAATGCTAGGAACATTTCAATTGGAGCACCTAAAAATAATCTACTTACACTTCACATTATCGTAGAGTATTGCATGTCTGAAGATTATTGTTCTTGATCATTTCCATAACTACGAATTTGGTCTTATTGAGGGGGTTAACCTAGGGGAGCATGATCCTTATAATTTGATAATCTCCTTTAGGCATTTCTAAACATTGCCAACCATTAACATTTAGCGAGTAGACTCTAAGATGAATTAGAGAGCAAACATAAACTAACAAGATAAGACATGTGGGCCACATAGTAGGTTTGTACATGCAAAAGTGACCTAAAGCCATGGATCCAACTCAAGATAGGTCACATGTCTATGTAACATTTGAGGCAAAAGACAAACAAAGAAGATCCATTTTGGTCTTGAGACAATCAAGTTCTAAAATTGTATGAAAGTTATCCATCTTCATCATTCCTAAAGCTAAATATTGTTATCTATCACATTTATTTTCCTAACTTAACATTTAATTGTTCAATCATCACTTCTATAACTAGCATTTATTAATCTAGATTGATTATATGTATGCATTTTATTGAATTTGTCTAGATTAAGATTACAAAAATCTCATTCCTTTTTTTTTACAATGTAATTGTAAGGAAGTGGTCCCATGGAGCCACTACATAAACTTTTTTTTATGGATTAGGGCATCCTATGAGAAGAATAAAATTATGCTATATGCTAAACTATATCTTGTGTAAGAAAATATGAGCCCCTAATTTTCCATATTTGAATTTTAAGAGGGTATCTTTAGGTTGTGGTCCCATGGAGGGGATTAGGAACTATTTTTAAGGAGTAGGGGGTCTCATGAAGCAAGAAAAAGAAGCTATAAGATTAATTAGAATATTTTCCTCATAAATAGAAGCTCCTACTTTTTAGTTTGTAATTTTAAATGGGTGAATTTGGGGTGGAGCTAGAAATTTCCTCTACTAGCTTAAGAATTTGTCTACCACTTATCAATCATCCTTGTTTTTAAATTCCTACCAATTGATTTTTTGTTACTTTATATTTATATACTTTGTTGAATTGAATATGCAAAATAATAAAATTCATGGGACCAACAACTTTCATAAATTTTGAAGCTTAAAATTTTAAATTTAATCTACAAACTTCATGGACCACCTACTTTAAAATATTCTTAAAAAATCTCAATAGCATCCACTTAAAATCTTTTAGAAAGCCCCCCTCCATTAGATTGTAGCCTTAAAACAATGTTGAAAGTTTTTTCCATTAACTTTTTAAAATTTTATTGTCCAATATCATTTATCTATAATTTTAAATTTTTTTATATAAATTTAAGTGCTAAAAATAATATAAGACCACCAAACTTTGTGAAGCTTAAAATTTTGCATTTACTCATAAGGTGTACTTGTTGGGATGTTTTAGAAAACACCCCCGCTCCTTGCGAGCACTAACAATCTAGTCGATTGCAATTACTTACAATTCTTTAAAGGTATTGTTAATGTCTTCTCCGAACATATAAACCTACAATTCCTATCATCATTCCGAAAATCATGGCACAGCTTCATCTTTCCGCAGCCCAACAAACACTCCGACAAATTTCCCCACACATGTTGGACAACCAAATTTATCCCAAGAGACTTTTTTCGAATTCCTGTACTTTACAATACAAAGAAACTCTATTCATTTTGGGCTCCCTGTCAAAAAGGTCGCACAGAAACCCACATGCCAATAAAAATGGCACAGGCCAACATGAATTGGGCATTTCAGAGAATTCAGGTGCTCTTCACAATTGTAGAGGCTCGGTAGAATTGGGTTTTTCAGATAATTCAGGTACACCCAAGAATGATACCGGCACACATGAATTGGGTGTGGATTACCTTGAAGTGTTGCAGTGCAATGCAGAGCATGGTGATGAAGGGGAGCTCAGTTCCTCTGCAATGGCAATTGCACTGGCAATGCAGAAGATATGTGGGTACTCTGTTGAATTTGTGCAGAAGGTGGAGAAGGTTGTTCCAGCTGGAGTATTTGCCTGTCCCAGTGCCGAGTTCAGGACACTCTGCATTGAACAGCTTTCTCTCTGTGCACATATTGTCGGGGATGATGCCAATTTTTCAGTCAGTATTATACGTATCTTTGTTTTGCTTAATAAAATTGCAGTATTATGGGATTAAACAAATGAATTTTAAAGTCAAAGAAAAATGGTATGCGGGACCTATCGTAGTAGATTTATCTGTGCAGATTGGTTTGCATATGGTTTTCTAGTTTTTAATGTAAGATATCATCAATGAATTTACATTGATGTTTACAGGGAAAGTGGTATATAAGTCTTATCAAAGTGTGCTTACGTGTTCAAAGATTACTGGGAATATGGATGTCTAGTTTTAAAATAAAATTCTCGACGTCTGTTGGATTGCATTAAATCAAGATTTTAGTCTTGATAGAAGACTTTTGATTTGCTTTAATAAAAAATGGTCCCTTGAATATAAGATCGCTGTTTATAGGGGCGCCTTTTTCTTATTTTTGGTTTCAATATCCTATATACTGGGTTATGACTGCAAATTCCTGTAATACTTCCTAATGTCATCATATAATGGACAATTCAAGATAAAATGTGTACGAGCTTCAGGTTATGCTGATTGAAAGCATGTTGCTAGGACATATATTTTTGTTGTATTCGCTGGGCTTTAGGCAAGAATACTAAATTCATAAGGCTTTTTTATGGTAAGTTCTTTTTGAGACCCATCAATGGTTTTCTGAGACCTATTAATTGTTTTGTGTGGATCGTCAGGGAGCTCATGCTGTTTTATGTGCCAATCAGGTGGGTTTGGAAATTGAGCCTTGTCCTATTTTAAAATACCTCCTTGATTTTTGAAATCACATTAATGAGTGTGAAATTTATCAAAGTTTTGTGAGTCTCTTTGAACGTTGTCCTAATTTTATGATACTATGTTGTTCCTTGCTATTCAACCGAAGCCTATATTGGTTCTTCTTTCTGAAGTAAACTGTATCTCGAATATGGAAATAAGGACTCCCAAAGATGACACCATAAACAACCAAAGGTATTGCATCTACAATCACCTTATCTCTAAATTCTGGGTTAAGTCTGAATCGATGCTTACATTGCTTAGTTACTAATTTATCCACTCCTTGCTTCAACTATCCGAAAGAAATATACCTTTTTGCCTTTTCATTTGGATTTTTATGTGGAAGACATTGGTGCTTTCGTTTTCATTAGAAGATCCATCACTTACTATGCACACACCCTTACGAATTGGAGCACTTGACAACTTCTTGTCAATCCGGGAACTGTAATCTATCTCTTTCCGTTTGCTCACATTTGAGACACTCTCATCAGTCTTTTTCTTCTTCCATGAAGGTGCCAACTCCGGGTGCAACTTCCAACACCTCTCTTCTATAGGTCCACACTTCTCACAATGAGTTCAACGGAACTTACCCTTACTTTTGCCGTTTGTATTAACAGTAGCATTTGCATTCTTCTTGCTTTTCCACTTGCCCTCACCCTTGCCTTTGTCATAACCATGCTGCTGTCCTTTACCCTGCTCTTCTTGAGTGTAGGTAGTGCTCATTTTCTTGGACAACTCTAAGTACTGTGCTTGTGCACATGCTTCATCCATGTCCTGGGATTTGGCAATTAAAACAAGCCTCTTTAGGTGTCTAAAAAGTCCACTTATGTATTTCATGAACACCTTAAGGTCCATGATGTCCTTTCCCAATTGGACTGCTTTCTTTCTAAACTCACTTGTGTATTCTTGAATCCTTTGGCCTTGTTTTTGTCTGAAGTAATGCTATTGTATCACTCTTTCTCCTTCATAGCAAATAGGGTAAAATTACTTCTTGAGCAGCCCTTTGAAATCCTTCCACCTAGAAATTGATGGCACATTATGGACTTGCAAGGAGTGAGCATAGATTTCGCAGCAGGGGAGAGCATGCTTGGATATGTTAAATCTAGCAAATGAAACTTGTTTGATGAGGAGACATCGTGTGTTGGCTGAAATGCACCACAATTTGGGACTCCCTTTGGTCAAGCTTCTCTGCTCTTTATCCATCAAATGGCTGAATGTCAGTCTTAGCTTCAGCCATGAAGAATCTGCCATCCAAAATCTCTCCTTGCTCTTGCATGGTCTTCTTAGGTTCACCTTTTTCTTCTTGCTTCTGTTGAGTTTAGGTGATCAGATTAATGTACAGAAAATAATTCAAAAACAGACAATCATAACACAGCATATACCCTGGGAAAACCCTCCTCTTGAGGGAGAAAAACCCAGCAACAAAGATCTCTCTTATATTGATGCAATAGAAGCAATAATTCACTTTACAATGAGGCCGAACACAAGGCCAATAACCAGCATCTACTCTAGATGCAATAACAGATGAAGATCTGCTCTTCCTTGAAATCTGCACTTAGAGAGATTCGCAATCTGCTCTTGAATGAGTTCGCACTATCTTTATCTTTAACACAGTCTGCACCTTGACACAGATTCATATGAATAGATCGCTGCTAACACAGATCTGGAGGATGCAAATCTAGCACGAATCCAAACACAGATTTACACCTCTGTAATCTGATTGCACCTTGATGTAATATATATGCATTGTTATGTTCGCACTTGACTTCTCTGTTATGTTCGCCCTTGTTCGCCCTTGACTTCTCTGTTATATTTGCCCTTGACAAGGTCGGGCTTCTTTCTGCTATGTTCGCTCTTGACAGACATGAATATCGAACTCTTATCAAGCTGATATACAAGGAAGGATGGAGGTGAATAAATACAAGACGCATTCCTCAAAAAAACCTTCAAGTCGGCCTCGACTAAATGTCTTCTAAAGAGAAGCATAAAAATGCTTTTATGTCGGCCCAATAAAAAATGTTATTTTCATAATACAAAGGAAGTCGGCCAAGTATGTATTCATAAATTAGGTCGGCCTCAATAACTTATTAAAATGTCTCTTAATAAATGACCAATATGAATTCATATTCTCACATGTCGGCTATAATGAATAATACAAAACAATAAGTATAAGTTGAATAGCCAACGGCTATCATTCAACTTATATTCTCACATGTTGAGCTGGAAGGAACTACCGCGGCTGCTCTAACATTAACACTCCCTCTCAGCTAGGGAGAGAACTTCCAGCTGCATAGAACATATTATCTCCATATGAGGTTCATCTGCCACCATTGCCTGCAATCAGATATAAAGAGAGATATATCACCTCAATGTGATATCAACCATCACATGGTTAAGTGCTAGTGTTCATCACTTGCGTGATGGTGTCACCTCAAAGTGACTTTCACCATGGCTCTCCCAGAGGGTGAAACACGAGTACAGAAAGATCATCACGGACTCTCTCACGTGATGTTGTCATGGAGTCACACACATGACATCCACCATGACTCATCTCAGAGGGTGGAAACGAGGGCTTTCACCTCAAGTTCTTCCGTCACAGAAGAAGGTGCAATAGTAAGTACGAGTGTTCATCACTTGCGTGATGTTGTCACCTCAAGTGACTTTCACCATGACTCTCTCAAAGGGTGAAACACAAGTACAAGATATGTCATGGAGTCGCACACATGACATCCACCATGACTCTCTCAGAGGGTGGAAACGAGGGCTTTCACCTCAAATTCTTCCGTCACAGAAGAAAGTGCATTAACAAGGGATTTCACCTCGAACTTCTCTCACAGAGAAGAACTCATTAAGCAAGGCTCACTGATACTGAGACTCATACTCAGTCAAGGCTGGATCCTCCATCATACCAAGCTTGTCTCGAAAGTACACGAACTTTACCCTGGCGAGAGGCTTGGTGAGAATATCTGCCGTCTGCTCATCAGTGCTAATGTACCTCAACTGTACAGCCTTTCACAGTACCATATCTCTGATATAGTGGTACTTGATCTCAACATGCTTGGTTCTGTCATGAAACACAGGATTGACAGAAGGCTTCACACAACTCTTATTATCACAATGAATAATAGTGGGCTCCATTGATTGTCCACACAATCCTGCAAGGAGCTTACGAAGCCACACTGCTTCTCGAGTTGCCATGCAAGCTGCAATATACTCGGCCTCTGCTGTACTCAATGCTACAGAAGACTACTTCCTGTTGTACCAGGAAATCATAGCAGAACCTAAACTGAAGCAACAGCCAGAGGTGCTCTTCCGATCTGTAACACAACCTGCCCAATCAGAATCAGTGAAACCAAGTAACTCCAAGTCTGCGTCTGAAGTATACTTCAACCCATATCCAACTGTGCCACGCAAGTATCTCACGGATATGTTTAGCTGCAACAAGATGTATCACGTCTCGGATCACACATAAAGCGGCTAAGTGCACTGCGTCTTCTTGGTCGGTAGGGCTCCTCTAAATCTTAAGGCACTTGCATCGCCGACCTCTTGATCCGAGTTGGTACCAACGCTGACAGATAAATGTTTTCCGATTGCACGCGGAGTGAAGAGGGATTCGAGAATAGTCCTCATTGACCTCATCTCAGATCTCACTATTCTGAATAGGTTTGCGGAGCTACCAATGGCAAACTCAGAAGGCAATCTTGAGCAAATATGATCTCAGCAACTGAAGGGATCCTCTAAGGGTTTAGCACAACAATCTTCACTTCTTCTCAGTGAGTTACAAGACTCCCTCTTGATCCTTGCTCCAAAGATTGCAAAGAAGACTTTTGGAGCTGAGCTCCCTCTGGCCATCAGCTCAGTCCCAAGGCTGCTTGATTATTTCTTTGGTTGGCATGGCTTTCTCACAAGATGCCTCAAACTTTTCATCATTAAGCAATTTCTCATCACCTTCTTGCTCCTGCAAGCATTTTAGAGAGCATGTGATGGCCAAACCCTAGGATGGCAGGATCAAGCTCTGATACCACTGTAGAAACCCCTGTTTCCCTCTGATACGGAAACTGACTGTGTTTTAACGTTTTTCTGACGCTTTTAGGTTTTTGTGATTTTTTTGCAAATTTTGGATTTTTAACAATAAATGCAAAGGTACTGTAGAAACCCCTGTTTCCCTCTGATACGGAAACTGACTGTGTTTTAATGTTTTTCTGACGCTTTTAGGTTTTTTGTGATTTTTTTGCAAATTTTGGATTTTTAACAATAAATGCAAAGGTACGGCTTTACCAGAAAATAATAATAAATTCTCTAAAAATTACTAGATCTTCAATATGGTAGCAAATACAAGCTAGGATGAAGGCGTCTCTTTAATTTCATCAACTGGAAACAGTACAATGCAATTTTTGAAACATGCAAAGCAAAAGAATGAATTTATTGAGAAAACCTGGTAACTGCTGTCACAGCTGAAAAGTACAGAGTTGTACGGCTGTAATAAATGCTTGGTCTTTCTCCTGTCTGATGATCTCCAATGTTTCTAGCACCCTCCAGCGCCTCCAGATGGTGAATAGATGAGCTCTGAAGATAGGCGTATGAATCAAGACAAGGAGCACGTCTTTTCTTGCTGGTACGGCCCTGACAGAAATGTACGGCCTGTCAGATCAGTAATGAATGGTGGTACGGCCTCCTTTAAATCAATTTCTATGTCTCTGAAATAGTGCGCCCCAGTCAATTTCTATGTCTCTGAAATAGTGCGCCCCAGGCAATAGATGATATTCCAATGCAAACAACTGATAATAACTGAAGATATGAATTCCTCTGAAGCTCTGTAGTTTTCTCTGAGTAAGAAAACCTCTGTAGGCAATAGATCAAGTGATATTGCACACTCTCTGAATTGCTTTCCGCTGGAGATGGCTCGTTCCCCAAGGAAGTCGAACGCGAAACCCTAAAGTCTCAGGCTCAGATCAATTGATCAGTTTCTCAAAACTCAATAATCTCATAATGGCTCAAAACCCAAGGCAAAATCCACTAATAAGCTGAAAAGTGCGATTTGCTTGAAAATAGGGTTTTAATGAAATATTCATATTTTAATATTTTAATTCTCCATAGTTCTCCACTGAATATTTAAATATTAATCAAATGTCAAACTGGCCCCCTTTTGATGATGGCGCACCCCTCAAGGCAATCACTTAAGTTATAATATTAAATTATAACTTTATATTATAAACGTTAATTAATTAATATTTAATCAATACGATCAAATATTAATATCTTCCTCGTTTCTAACCCGATGATCGAGATCCTCTGATGCCGATGAGCTCCTGTGATTCCGCCGCCACAGCATTAAAAATAGCAGCGGTCCACATCGCCAGAATCAAGTAAAATAGCAATTCCGCAAATAGTCTCCATTTAACGAGGAAAGCTTATCTCTATAAGATTTGATATAGCTCTTTCGTTCATTCATTTGTTTGCTCCTCTCGAGAGTGCCTAACTCTGCATAATAAAAGAATAATCTGCACAGCTGCAGATTTCTTGAATGCATTAAACGGTTGGCATGTAGAATCAACTCTCCCAAGAGTTCAGGATTCTATCACAACACATGCATTGGAGAAGGGTATCGATGTGATCAACCTATCACAACATAAGGATACCAATCTCTTCTCTTTTGCTGATTTTTTATCTTGAAGACATACATCAAGGATTTACACGATTAGTCTAGATCAACTTACAATAGATAATTTGAAGTATTCAAAGGATCTTTGACCTAGAGATCACAACTTGAGAGAAGTAACAATCTCCTTATACTAAACACACAATGTCCAAGATATAACAAATGAAGAATACTGATTATACTGTGAGATACGTTGATTTAAAGCACAGATCAACATGCAACTTTTACGGTTTGAACACAGGCCCATGATAAAAAATAGAAATGTGATTTCAACAAAACACATAATACTTATCTTCTTTAACATTCTGATGAAAGCAATTATTGAACACAGCATGCTGATCTTATGCTCAGATCAATCCACAGCCTTCATGACTCGAACACAGACTCATGACAAGGTTAAATTTGAACAAGGCCCATGACTGCTCAAATTTACAATGTACTCTGTTTCCAACTGCAATTCACTAGGTTAGCAATGAGGTGACACCACATGATCTCATCTACTGGATCACAATTCAAGAGAAACATAATCTTTACTACACACATGATAAAGCATTATCAAATCTGCACAACTCAACAAACTGAGTAAAAAGTATAAAAAACAAACACTTATCTCTTGAGATTAGAATCTCCTTGAGTGTAGTGCTGAAACTGGAATACAGAAAACAACTGGACATGATGCTCGTTCAAATCATCCGCCTGATATCAAACATATGATCTGAAAAAGAAAATAGCACTCATGCAGCAGCAGAAATGTCAGAGAGGCAAATGGCACGCCAAGCTTTGTATCCCTGATTCCTTTGAGTCACGTACATGCACTCTCCAAAGTCTATCCTATTTCAATGATACTCGCTTCTGAAGAGTATGATACCCAGATATCTAATAAGCGCCCAGAAAAACATATAGTATCGCTAGTTCACATAGGCATGACTGTGGCAATAATATATATGCTACAGGAAGAAAAGATATGCTGTTCCTGAAGACCAGATAGCTTCTTCCCACAGCTCTGGAGCAGATTGCTAGTGGTTTCCATCTCTGGTGAACAAGACATGCAACTAATTTGATCACGATCCTCAAACCCGCTCTGATACCATGTTGAGTTTAGGTGATCAGATTAATGTACAGAAAATAATTAAAAAACAGACAATCATAACACAGCATATACCCTGGGAAAACCCTCCTCTTGAGGGAGAAAAACCCAGCAACAAAGATCTCTCTTATATTGATGCAATAGAAGCAATAATTCACTTTACAATGAGGCCGAACACAAGGCCAATAACCAGCATCTACTCTAGATGCAATAACAGATGAAGATCTGCTCTTCCTTGAAATCTGCACTTAGAGAGATTCGCAATCTGCTCTTGAATGAGTTCGCACTATCTTTATCTTTAACACAGTCTGCACCTTGACACAGATTCATATGAATAGATCGCTGCTAACACAGATCTGGAGGATGCAAATCTAGCACGAATCCAAACACAGATTTACACCTCTGTAATCTGATTGCACCTTGATGTAATATATATGCATTGTTATGTTCGCACTTGACTTCTCTGTTATGTTCGCCCTTGTTCGCCCTTGACTTCTCTGTTATATTTGCCCTTGACAAGGTCGGGCTTCTTTCTGCTATGTTCGCTCTTGACAGACATGAATATCGAACTCTTATCAAGCTGATATACAAGGAAGGATGGAGGTGAATAAATACAAGACGCATTCCTCAAAAAACCTTCAAGTCGGCCTCGACTAAATGTCTTCTAAAGAGAAGCATAAAAATGCTTTTATGTCGGCCCAATAAAAAATGTTATTTTCATAATACAAAGGAAGTCGGCCAAGTATGTATTCGTAAATTAGGTCGGCCTCAATAACTTATTAAAATGTCTCTTAATAAATGACCAATATGAATTCATATTCTCACATGTCGGCTATAATGAATAATACAAAACAATAAGTATAAGTTGAATAGCCAACGGCTATCATTCAACTTATATTCTCACATGTTGAGCTGGAAGGAACTACCGCCGCTGCTCTAACATTAACAGCTTCTTTGATGGAATACCAAGCTTCTTGGTTAAGGCAAGCATAATGCTTTCCAACCAAACTAGAGATATGGGCAACATCTAAATGATGGCTTACCCTCATTCTCATCTTTGTCGATATCTCTTGCTATTGATCTTGCTCTCCTATTCCACTCTCTTGTTTTGATCTCACACTCAAAAGGGAATAAGTCCTCACTTCCACTTGATCTTGTAGAGGGCATAACCAGAAAAAAATGCTTTTACATTAGTCATTCTTGCAAGGATATCTAAAACCTTCATTTGATACCACTTGATCTGTAAAAAGCTGGAGATACTCTCCTTGCAATCCCTGGTTACAGATACATACTTGTCAACTTCGCACAACACCTTCAAACATCTTAATTACTAGCGTAAATGCCAATGGTATCAGTCTTGCATATTCAACATTGCATTAACATAAGGAAAACAAGAAAGCACAACCATCTAGTGCAACAAAAAATCACGAAGGACTGAAACACAAAGTATGCCTCAAGAAGCCCTCAAAAGGGAAGAAAAGTCTAGAAGATTGACCTCGTGCTTCTCATTCCACTATCATTTAGTGAATTACAAGGGCTTGCAATGTCCTTTGGACAATTAGAGCATTGACAACCAGTACAACTAGCTCTTAATCTTGCAAATGGTCTTTGCACCATGGAAAATTTGTTTCACTTCTTCCAACAATCAAAACTTGAACAACCTAGAAGGTAGAATTGAGAGCCAACCCCTACAGAATGAGTTTCAAAGTGTTCTTGTGCATCCACATGACCATCGCGGTGAAGAAATTTTCAAATCTAGATGATTATGTCCTAGTGCTAAATAACATTGCTTAATCACACATAATAAAATCTTCAAACTTGGAAGCATACACAAATAATAAACCTTCAAATCTGTTTCCCATTACTTCGAAAAACTTACGAGGTAACCTCCACAATTAATGTTACTCACAGCTGCATGAAATTCATTGTATTCAATTTGTTATAATCTTTTCATGTTGCTCCTATCTTTACACTTTTTTTTTTTTGATACGTAAGGGCAGCAGGTCTGCATTATATCTATCTTTACATAATTTAGCTAAAATCTAATCTTCCAAAAATTAGCTGTACTTACCAAAAGCATCCTTATCACTTAAAGGATGAGATGGAAGGTAAGTCTAAGTCACTAATGCATATCTACACTTTATTAAAATTATTTAGCTAAATAAAAGACTTTCACTTTAATCCTTAAAAGTGAAATACAAAATAGAACAATTTGAACCACTTGAACTCTTTCCACACATCACATTGAACCTGTGTGAACGTTCCTATTTAAGATAAAAATTCAACACTCTCACTTAGTGAGGAAGGAATTCTGTACCAATCCATCAGCTACCTATTGATCTGCTGCTTCTTGAAATGTGGAAGGTTCTACGATGGTACTCATCAATGCTATGTAGTTAGGAAACTTCTTTGGAGGTCTGATCTCCTTGAATGTGCTCCTAGGAGCCTCAACATTCTCTTGAGCATCCCTCAATGTTTGTGTAAACCATTGAGGTCTCCTGATAGAATTGGAAGGGGCCGAAGTCCCTCCCTCCTCGCTTGAAGGTTGTCTTGAATTGGAAGCCACTGGTGTCTTTGGAGACTCAGGCCCAACCTTCAGAGTTTTTTGGCTCCTCATCCTCTATCACTAGAAAGATCTCATGAGTCTTCCTGGATGCAAAGCCTTCCTCAAACTTCATATCTCTATTGACTACTACTTTCCTTCGCTCTGGAATAAAGACGCTGTAGGCCTTTGAATTCTCCCCATAATCCACAAATAAACCCTTCTTGTTGGAAGGTTCCAACTTGGTCTTCTTCTCTGTAGGTACATGGATAATTGGACAACCAAAATGTGAAAATGGCTCACCTTTGGCTTCATAGCACTGAATGCCTCTTTTGGTGTCTTGTCCTCCAAAATCCTATGAGGACACTTGTTCTAGATATACACTGTTGTAAGACATGCGCTTGCCCAAAGAAACATTGATAGGTCTAGGTCATGAATCATGGCTTTAGCAGCCCCTATTATGGATTGATTCTTCTGCTTTGCAACCCCATTTTGGTGTGTGCTGTATGAAAATGTAAAACCAAGTTGCAGAATTTTTGAAGGAGAGATGGATTTTTGAGGGCCGTCCACCCTTCCCAGCAGGCCATCCAACTAGGGTTTCTGATGTTTGGGCTTTGTAATGGTTGCTGCTACTTCTAGTCTGCCCTTTGGAGTCTCATTTGGGGGTGCCTTGAATGTCTTATTGACCTGCAAACAGTTTAAAGTCTTTCTTGGGTGTTGGGAGGATTTCCTAGGGTGGCATGCCATTTCACAGCCTATTGTTTGAAGTCATATCAGACCTGCAATTGTCATTTTCAACCTGCTGCAGCAACTTTCCAGACCTGATACAGTCCTTTGGGGGTCATTGCATGAGGTATATTTGATAATACGTTGTTTGGGGAATATCTTGTTCATGTTGGGAATTCATGTGGGGGTTGCTTACTTCATAAGTTATCATATTTGGTAGCCTTTTAGCAGCTGGTACTTGTTAGTATCATTAAATTGAGCTCACTTTGTAACACTGATTTAGTAGTACCATTCAGTCATTTGCTCATCTTTGATTTTTATGCTAACCCCACTGAATAAGTGGCACCTCTATTTCCTGTTGAATAAGCGGATGATCTCTTTCTAGTTTCATGTAATTCCCGCTGAATAAGTGGATGTTTCCTTTCATGTTTTGGAGGTTTCATACTTATCCCACTGAACAAGTGGTTTACTTCAGTGGCATTTCATTGTAAGCCTCGCCACCGTGTGCTCTCACCTTGTTACATCCCACCCTAGTGACTTATAAACACTTTTATTTTTCTTGCTTTAAGAATGATGAATGATGCAAATGTTGTGTTATTTATGCATGAAATGGTGGAAATTTTATGATTGTGCTATGAAAACGCAATGGAAATATGTACCATGCTTATCCTGAATGTTCATACTGTGGTGAACCTAGAAAGAAAGTTTAAAATCTTATAGTAATTGAATAGATTGAAATATGTTTTGAACATTATTGAGACGACAGACTAAACCTTCTTCGTTTGTTGGAGTTGGGTACAGGATAGCTGTTCCGCAATGCTCGAGAGAAGGGAAGTATCATCTGAGTAGAGAGGTAATGATGTAAGAACCTTGGAGTCGCCATCTGAGTTAGGGTTGGTCTCGGGATCTTGAAACCCTTGAACTGAGTATTTAGTACCTTGTTGTCATAAGGTCTTCGAGTGAACCTTGGGGTGGTTTTGCCATCAGTGGTATTAGGGTTTTGTTAACCGGTTCTTTTGTCTCTTTTGGTTCGTTGTTGAAAAGTCGTCATCTTCATGGTGTGAATCGGGTCTGATGATGTGCATATTTTAACATGCATTTATATATATATATGTCTAATTAATATGCGGTTACATCTTACAACGTTAATTATTTATTACTACTCCAATATTTTCCTTAAGGGTATTTTGAGGACGTTATAATGCTTTGTGTTATTCTTTTGTATATAAAGTATATATATATATATATATATATATATATATATATATACTCTTGATGAGCATTAAAATAAAGATTGAATATACAAATATATTTAATATTTAATCTTCTAATCTTATTCCGAAATTCTGTGAACAAACTTTGGAATTAATTAATTTTAAATATTGTACTCCTCATATGGGCTTAAGTGGATGAATTTGTGATCATCAGATAATCCACAAAACCTTATTTAATTTCATGAAATCCTTGAGCGCTTGGGAGTCGGACGCGTTTTCTTAGTTGAGGGCCCTAAATTCTCGGGTATGGAGGCCAAAGGAGGAGAAGGGTGTGGTCGAGCTGGAGGAGTGGAGGAGTTTCTTTGGAACGTGATCTGGTGGAGATCAAGAACGCACCAAATGGATTCTAGGTGGTTGGCGCATGAACGTGGGGAGGATTTTTGGGATAAGGAATGATAACGAACTGGAGAATGACGGTGGAGGTAAGAAGAGAAGGAAGAGAGGGATTTTTGGGAATCATCTTTTGGGGGAAGTGGAGAAGAAAACGTGGGAGGAGAAATTCGCAGTGATTGTTACGGCCAAGAATAGAGCTGAGAGAAGCAGGGCATGGCGAATATAAGCTGAGAGGAGGTCGACCCTAGTGTAGGTGGTGGAGACGAGTTACTCAACACAGCTGCGTTGCTTCTAACAATCTCCAATAGTGATTTCGTGCTCCAGTTCTTCAAAATACAGGCACGTTTTGTTAAAGCTCTTCAATAGAGTAAAGAGAATTTGTCTTCTTTATGCAACAAATGTGAATGTGAGCATTTCGGGCTTCTAAGTTGTCTTGAAGGGATATTTCTTTCTCCTGCATTTTATTCTTTTCCTGTTAGATATTCCATGTTGTTGGAAAATCGTATATTTTGAACTATGGACCAGTTTCAAATACTCTGTTGTTATCTTTGTCTCGGTTGGCTGGGTACAAGATAGGCAGTATTTATACTGCGTTTAGTGAGATGAATACCACATTTTTGAATCTCTGTTTGTTGCACAGTAGTGTAGACAAGTTGAACATAAAGAATATCTGAAAACACAATATAGTGTCCTGGGAAACTGACTGTAGTCGTGATAATAACGTACAGGAATTCAAAAGAAACTTTACACATTCTGGTAATGAACCATATTACCGAAATGATGCATGGCAACTTGAAAGTAGATGTAGATGATCAGTAATGAAAAGGGTTCTTACTTCTTAATCTTTACAAAAGAAATGAATTGCTACTGTGGTGGCATAAAATTAGGATGGGCTAGATTGAACTTAAGTATTAATTAAATTGCTAAGACTTCTCTTAATCAATTGTTGGTGCCGAGCAAATCCTTAGCAGGAGATAAATAATTTATATATTCATATATATAAAGAACTGTGTGTGGTTCTGTTTTATAGCAGACATTCAAGCATAGAGTGGCCTTTCATGGATAGGTGTTATGCATAACCAGTGCTGGGTTCTATAGGAGCACTGGTATTGGTCTTATTTTCTTTCCTGAAAGACTCTGTATGACCAGCAAGACTGAGTACTTAATTGTTACTCGGTTAAGTGTTTCTTTTTGTACCAACCCTAGTATCTTATATACTAGTAGTGCATGGTAGTTAGCCGATAGGGGTTTACTTCTCTTGTAGTAGCCCTAGCCTTGCATACTTCAGTCACACATGGCAGGTAGCCAAGAAATGTGTGAAGGGTAATTGATCCTTAGATAGGACAAGAGTATTGCCCTAGGACAGGTGTCTAGACCTGAGTAAGTGTCGGAGAAATAATCTCCTAGAAGCCCTAGTTGAGAAAGTTTTTCCAAGTCGAGCAGGGTGGGTGAGTAGCACAGTAGTGCAATTCTATGGCCATAGTAGGTGCAGGTGCCCCACTGATTGCACCTAATACTCACATGCAACCCAGACATCTAGCTAGCCATAATTGCCGGCTTAGTAGGAAGGATTCCTTAGTAGTCAGGCAGAGCCAGTTAGATAGGGTTCCACCACCAGAGCTCAGATGGCTATTTGATGGTTTTTCCAACATCACCTTTCGCAAGAAGGGCAGGGCCCCCTTCCAGTAGGAAGGTGTGCGCGGGGGACTGAACAAGTCCGTGGTTGGAGGTAAAAGCACTTAGATGATGCTTCCCTCAATTTTTCAGCTGGCAAGCCGAGACTTGGAAGACGCCAATCAGATGAGGACTTCTTAACCCTTACTCTTGTACTTTTCTTTGTACTTTAATATAATGAAATGGAACTTTCATGTTATGATAGAAATATGTAATCATGATTACTGTTTTAAAATGAAATTGATGTTTGGAATCATTATTGGTAACTAAAAAAAAAAAAAAAACTTGCTCTTGTTGATGCAATATTACTTATTTGTTAATTATACTTGATTCGAGTTCTAACACACCTTGCCCACATTGGGATCTGGGTCATCAGAAAGTGGAAGGTAATTGATTCAGTTGATTATTGTTTATCACTCACCCCACTGAACAAGTGGTTGCTTTTCAATTATTGCAATATATTATCACTCACCCCACTGAACAAGTGGTTGCTTTCAATTGTTGCAGTGCACACCTTGCCACTGTATGCTCTCACCTTGCCCACCTCGGGATTTGGGTGATTAGAAAGTGGAAGGTAGCTTATTTCAATTAGTTATCATTGTTAATTTGCTAACGCTAACAAGTGCAAAATTTGAAAAAAATTAAGGGTGGGTTATTATACTAAGGGTCTTGGTAATTGCTTATGATTGCGAAAGGGACATTACATTTAGGCAATATCTGGTTTGTGGTCAAAACATATCACAATAGTTTGAAGTTTTTTCTTAGCCAAAAATATTTGAATGACAAAAAACAAAAATTGGTAGCCTTCAAGCCTATGAATTTGAAATTGAATATGTCAAATGTAAGAACAATGTAGTAGCCAATGCTCTATTAATGAAGCCTTATGTTCATTATCGAAGATTTCTCTTGAGTGGAAGGCTAACATAATAGTAGAATATGGAATGGACGCATTTGCTACTGATATTCTTGAAGGGAAGATCCAAGATGATATGTATAAGGTAGTAGATGATCTCATTCTATATAAAGACAATTTATCTTACCTTAGGATCAAAGGTAAAGGATAAAGTTTTTAAGGCCGCACATGACACACCACTGGTAGGCATCAAGGTTGCTTCAAAAGCTATCGAAAAATTAGGGAGAGATTTTCATGGAAGGGTCTCAAGGAAGTTCTTAGGTACATCAAGGAGTGCCTTACTTGTTAATAGAACAAAATAGAACATGTATTTCTTGTAGGGTTATTACAACCTTACCAATTCCGAACTAGAAATGGGAAAGTATCTCAATGGATTTTAGTATAGGACTCTCTAAGGCACAAGGTAAAGATTGTATGTATGTTGTGGTTGATATACTTACTAAATATGATTATTCCTTTGCCATATCCATAGAGTTTAAGGCACCTGATATGGCCAATTTATTTTGCAGAGAGGTTTTCTGATTGCATAGGTTACTTAAAAACATAATAAGTGATAGAGATGGTAGGTTTCTTTGCTTATTTTGGTAAGAATTCTTTCATTTAACAAGAACTGAATTGTGTCCAAGTACCATTTATCACCCAGAGACTGATGGACAACTGGAAATAGTCAACAAATGGGTTGAGGTCTATTTAAGAATTATGTAGTGAGGCATTAGATAGCTTGGATAAAATGGTTTTATTTGGGGGAACACTATTACAACATTACATATCATATGTCCATTGGGATGACACCTTTCAAAGCCTTGTATTGGTTATGATGCTTTATCCTTTGTGGATTTGGTCATCATGGATAATAGAGTACCAAGGGTGAGTTATCTAGTTAAGTAAAGTCAACATATTTTAGAATCACTCAAGGAGAACCTATAGAGAGCACATAATCAGCAAAAGTTATATGCAGATCAACATTGAATTAAAAGAACATTTGAAGTAGGAGATATGGTCTTCTTGAGGCTACAACCTTATAGACAATCTTCTTTAAAGAAGAGTGGAGCAGAGAAGTTAAAACCAAAATTCTATGGCCCTTACAGAATCAAGTGAAAAATTGGGGAGGAGGCATATGAACTATAATTGTTAGAAAATAGTAAAATCCATAATGTATTTCATGTTTCTTTTTTAAAAAAGGCATTAGGAAGTCAAGTTATTCTTTTAGTAGAGCTACTGCCATCAGATGATGAAGGGAAGCTGATTTTGATTGTCAAGGTTATTATAAATTTAAGAGAAAAAAGGCTAAGGAACAAGACAATGATAGAATATTTGGTTCGATGGAAAGATCTTCTTGAAGAGGATGTTACCTTAGAAGGTGTGGAAATTCTGTAGCATCCTGATTTGCAATTTCTTGAGAACAACAATCTCGGGAAGGGTAGATTGTAATGTTCTCCCTCCAATTCAAACCTTGACTATACAAAAAACATACAAGCCACTATAAATAACAGCCACCTCTGTGGGCTGTGAGCATGATTGGGTGTAGAAGTATTTGCTATAAAAATGGCATAGATGTATTCTCTAGGGAAGTGCATTTACCAAGCTTAAGGAAGAGTTAAATGATATTATAAAATGAAGTTATAATTAAAGTTTTTATTTAACAATAATAATCAAAGGACATTTGAAGAGGCACGTCTATTGAAGAAAACGATTTATTTAAGATAGACCAAGCAAGGAAGAGGAGGCATCATTGAGAAAATAAATTATTTTCTGATTTCTTTTCCTTGTGGAGCATGAAACTATGGTTCAATTAACTTGAGGATGAAAACCCTCTAGGTCTGGAATTGGAGGACAACAACCCACAACTTCTTAAGATTGATTTCACATGGAGATCACCATTGTGGAAGTTTGATAAATTTCAGTTTGAATTAAAATATCCTTTCAACCAGTAGCTGGTTGTGGCATTGTAAGGGTGAGTTTCAGACATTTTGAAGCAGTCCAAAGATAGAAAAAGACATTTTCACCAAGTAATAGATAGCTGCAAAATAGCAACCGCTATAGGGGGTTAATTTGGTCTTCCAGAACTATATTCTAAACATTATATGTGATTAGAGATTGAACTATTAAATTGCAATTTCTGGGTTGATTTTATATTTATGTTAATTGTGCAAACTATTATAATTGTGAGCTAGGGTTTGTTCTATTAAATTTATTTTTTTACGAGATATTACATTTTCCCATGATGATTAAGGGAAATTCTTATAGGATTTACACACACTCAAGGTTTTGACTTTTTGGTGTAAACACACCCCTCTCTGAAATTAAGTATGAGTAAATTTAGTAGTTTTGACTGTTGATAAAGAAGGGGATGGAAATCTCATGAAGTCAAACTTGATGTGCCACTTAAACTACTTATAACATGTTCCTTCTGTACTGCTAAATTCTGGAAAAGAGTTGTTTCAACTTCAGGCTTTCATTATAAATTGACAGTATGTATTTTAGTAATTTTGTTTTCAACTCTTGTTTTCTGCCATTCACTTTGTTAAAATTGGGCATCTTCCAGCCAGAATGATCTGTTTAGCAAGGAAAACTTTTTGCTGATTTCTCTATTTTTCTTCTTTGTACCATAAAGTTTTATTTTAACTATTCTAATGTGGAAAATATGTATTCTGGGGAACAGTTTCTGTTGCTACCAACAGATTCCATATAAATAAATGGCATGGGTTTTTGTATTGCTCCAATCTAAACCAATCAGAAAATTTACCTCAAAGTTTTGCAGATCTATCTCCGACCAGCTGGAAGCTATGTAACAGACCAATTAGAGCTAAAGCAAGCTGTCATCTTTCCTGGCCAAGAATTAGCAAAGCAAGATGATATGCTGGTCTTAACTGGAATATTCAGTTCACAAGTAAGCTTACGCTCTGCTGAAGCAGCAGTTGCAGAACAACAAGTGGGTGTCTATCTTATCCTGACTAACCGATCTTGGTTTTTGATGTCAAGTTTTCTCTAATTAAAAAATTAATCTAGAATATTTTATTGAAATTTATTGGTTGATCTCTGATAATGCAGGTTGAGGAGATTCCAGAATGTAATGCACTAGTTTTACCAATGGTTAAAGATCTGTTTTTGGTTGGATTTCTTGTGGCAGAATGCCAAATGGTGAAGCCTGGAAGCATTTGCATGCCTGATAATGAATGTGAGCAGCCATCATCTGATTCAGCAATAAAAACAGTGAAAATAGAGCCTTTCCAGAAAGGCACACATAATACATTATCCTCTTCATTCAGTGCAAAACAGAAGGCAGCAGTCACCAAAATTTCACGCTCATTAGCTATGGCCTATGTTATGGATCAGGTAGTATTAGATATCAGTTAAAGGATGGTTTCTCATAATAAATTTGATCTTCATCTGAGAATGTATATCTGTACCGTGTTACCATTTCAGGTAAAATTTTCATATGTCTTGACTGGAAATTAATAGAGAAACTCCACATCATGACTGCACCATGTATACCGTGTATTGAATCATTTACTTTTTTATAAAATTGGTATAACCTTGTGAGCTAAGGAATTCCTAAAATCATGGATTTGATTCTGTGATTTCGAAACTAATAAAGCCTTGAAACAGGCACAAAGTAGGGAAGTCAACCAAATTTTTTATACAGTCAATGCCTCGTGCTCAAGATAATTGCAAAAGTAAAATTCCTTTCATAGACTCACCCACAAGGGGAGAATACCCATGAAAACATCATTCGTAGACTTTAGAATACAATTTACCATCCTCTTACAATTTATTGTGCCTAGACTTGGCAATTACCTTTATAAGTTCAAGCATCATACAAGTATAGATTGTGTTTTGATATAGTAGTACTAGAATTGACTTGGGAAGAAAGGGATTGTCATATGTGCAAATTTTGATGTGATCAAGATGAAATATATGAGACTGCAGAAAATGTGTGCTTGACAAGTTTGTATTGATAGTGCTCCCTTTGGGTGTGTCCCCTCCAAAAAAAAGACGTGTTTTTGAAACAAGGATGTAGAGGAGACATCCCCTCAACCTTCCTCTCAATCGTCACCACTAGGGGGGAAACATTTCTAGGATGTTCCCCTCATACAAGGAGCATTTACGTTAATCTGTTAGGTATATTGAGGGGATGCCAAAATGGTGTGGGCCCTGGGAACTTTGTAAAGTCCCTTGATTATCTTGGAAACTTTGGGACATCCCCATGCCTTGGGCATGAACAAAGTCAATTTAGAAAAAAAAGATATTTTTTTTGAAAATCTAATTCACTAATCTTAACCCAAAATGTTTATGGGCCCCACCCATGCTCTCAACCCTCAAGAAAACTTTAAATATACATGCAAATCCCCAAGCGAAATCGCCATCAAGACTTTGTCAATGCATTGAGCAAGAGCAAGAGGAAAAGGAAGACTTAAATCATCTTCATCCATCAACCATTTGAAGCATTCATCAAGCCTTCAAGTTAAGACTTCACAAATTTTTAAATTCCTACTTTGTTTTTGGCATTTATATTTTCATTGCTAAATTTGAAATCAATATGATTTTTATTTTGCTTTCAATTTATATATTCAATATATTGTTTATATATGCAAATTGCAAATTATTTGTAGGGTTTAGAAATCAGTAAATGTTGTTTATAGGGTTGGTTAACTGTTGTTTTTACTATTTAGTGTTTTATAAGAATAGTTTCTATTTAGTATTTTAAATTTTAAATTTACTTATTAAATTATTTTAAAATGTTTATGTGTAAGTTTGCACAATGCTATAGGAGATTAGTATATATAGTAGAACTTTTCCTTGCATGATGGGAACTACTGCTAATCCTATTTAGGGCAGTGAATATGTAGTTTCAACTTTCAACGGGCATATTTTTGGAAAGGACTCCCCTATAGAGCCTTATGTGGATGCTTTTGCTTTATTGGATTGTTTTTTTAATAAGCATCTTGTTCCATATCGGAGCTTTTGTTCTTGCCTGCGCCCGCTATGCTCGGAAAGGGGCAAAATCTTTTTTGGAGGTGGCTGTTGAAGGAGTTTAATTGCAGCCCCACTGTGAGAAGGAAAGGAAAAATAGCATGGAGCAACATGGAGGAAGTTTTGGTGCTGGCTGCCTAGTTAAATAGGCTGAGAAGATCCCCTGCTGGGGTTTGGTAAATAAGTGAAGGAAGAAGTAGAGTACTATGCAGAGATGACGCTGATCTACAGATTCTCTATTTTTCGGGCTAGTTTACTAGATCTGCATATCTGCATAGAAGGGTATCAAACACTTGGCATTTTCTTAAATAATTTATAGTTATTTATCCCTGTTCTCAAGGTTTTTAATTATCATCTACGATTCAGAAATATATAGAGTGAATATACTTGCTAAGGGGCCATGTTCACGGGAGAATGTTGCTCTTTGTATAAAACCATAAAATCCGGGCTTTAACCTCCTTGATGGAAATTTTAAGATTTTCCTAGTCTGGGTTAAATTATCGAATTTGCTGCTGCACTTCTGGCTTACCCCTTATTTGGAGGCTATGGACAACTCTTTGTGTAAATTTATTTATATATCTGTTGAAACCCATCTGAGATCTCGAACTGCTTATGCCTATATTTTGGTTCATATGGATGTATCTTTGAGTTTACCGGATATGGCTGAAAGTAGGCAATTCCTTATGGAAGTAGATGTTGGATAATGAGAAGCAAGCGTTTAGATGTTGGAATTGCCATGGGGTTGTGTTGGCGTTTAAATTCGCACCTCTGGAATGCGTATTTAAAATGGACAGCTATGCACAGGTAAACTGCTCTTCAAATTAGGAGGGGAAGCTCTCTCTTGCTGATGGTGTTGAAAGAAAGTAAACTAAGAACTAAGTTGCCTATCTTTTTGATCAGCTTAGAGCACAAGGTTTATTAAACACAAACGCCGCAGCTGAGATTTTCTGTTTTAAGACCTTCAACTACGACTAACTTAAACTAAAGACGTTTCTAACTTCTCAAGTAATAAGCAGAGCAAGAGAAACTAGAAATGAACGAGGTTGATTTCTGACAAAATACTTCAATAAACTCTCTCTCAACAAACATCTACACACTTCAATGCAAGTTGAAATCAAGATCATAAAAGTAGAACATAAATAACGGAAATTTGATATGTTATATCAAGGCAAAGGAGGCTCATGATTTTATTACTCAACCTTCTAGAACAAAACTCACTTCTAACATGCCTAGAACAAGAAATTGCAGCTAAAGAGGCTTGCAATCTTATTCTTACACAATAGAAACAACAATCACACTAACTCCTTGTTGGCTAAAGAGGCTCAACAATTTTCTATCACAACGCAATTGAACAACACTCGAATAACAAATAGAAGGCACAATAGGCTCAGCGTTTTGTTATCACTAGCATGGTTAAAGAAACTAACGAGCAAAGACTCTTATTTATAGACAATGGAGGAGTAGGGAACCCTAAAATCTCTTTCTACATCAGGGCTTGCTCAAAGACAAGCTTTATTACTAAATCTAGAAAGAAGATAACATCTAACACCTAAGAAGCGAGAAAAGCGAGAGCCAACTATTACATTTATCTTCTTTCTCTTCTCAAAGAATGGATAGAATCATTCCAAGAATAGAAAAGCGGAAAAGCTTCTAGAAGAAAGCTTTAAAAGCTCGATCACATCAGCTAGAAAATTAGAAATTGTGTCTTGGGTTAGTGCATCTATGCCATCAATAGCAAAACACCGCTTTTCTAGAATATCTTCATCCACGATCTTAGGAAATCTTCGACCTCATTGGCCACCTTTTCAAACTTTGCTGACATCATGGAAGTGTGACTTGGCAAAGTCTTATGTTTTTCTTTCATTCACTTCAGTACAATCTTCTTGTTGTATTTTTCCTTATGCATTTCCCATATCCTCTCACATTCACCCTTTGAGATAGTGACGCTTTCAGGCCATGGGGGAATGGAAAAACACTTCTCGATCATATCAGGCATCAGACTGCAAATCAATCTGCCATCAACTGACTGGATCTCCCTTGTAGCCGGGTTGTAATGCTTGATGCAAGTGATTACGAACTCAAGACTCTGAATTGATATAGGAATAGACGCTGCTGCGAGGAGTCCAAAGTGTCCCAGGTTTCTGATTGAGGTGTTGCCTGCGCTCTCCAAAGTGTGTAAATCAAACACCGACTTGATATGATGCAAGTCTGTCTCAGCTGTTTTGATGAAATCATGATAAAGAGCTGATTCAGTCTTGAAAATATTGGGAGTGTACTCCATTTCGAAAACCTTGAAGAATGACTATAAACTCGCCTATGTTTAGACAAGTTTTGAGCAACTTACAATTTTTAGAATGCTGATTTTCTTGCTCCAACGGACAAATTTTTTGAATTTTTTTTTGAGATATGGGTTTTGCTAAAAATTTCGTTGGAAGACAACCCAGATCGTCCGTTTTTGAAAATTTTGAATTTTGCCTGAAAAAGCAGCAAACCCTAATTTCTTCAATTTTCACGAAAAAAGTTGGCACCTGGGTTTTCTTCAGAAGACTGATTTGAGAGGACTCAAATGATTGAAAACTGAATGCACTGAGGATTTCACTGACATGCAAATAAAAAGCAGCTGCTGCAACTTGATGAAGTTCTTGAAAATTTCTTCAGAAGAACGAAGTGAAAAGACCCAGATGGCTGAAAATTTGAAAACCTTGGCCTTCTCCTTGAAAAACTTGATCTTCTGGATGAAAAAGCTTGAAAAAGCTGGTCTGAAAAATTTAGATGAATAACCAGCAAATATGAATTTTTGAATCATAAAAATTCTTCAAACTTGCTGCCCCAACTTTCTCCTTTGAATGCTACCTTTTCTTGTTTGCTTCTGAATCTCAATTCTTAGCTCTCATCAGACCCTCTGTTCAGTGCTTTATATCTGGCGACTGCGACCTCCGATTGCGATGCTGGATATCTCGTTGGAGAGCTGGATCAACTGTGAAGAGATCACGTTAGAGCCTCATCTATGAATTCATCTGTTTCACCCCCTGAAATCTTGGGCGCCTCTTCTCTCCTGGGGCGCCCAAACCTTCCAGACTTAGCCATTTTTTCATTTGACTTTCTTCAGAGTTTGAAACTTTCATTCTGTACGTTCCTCTTTGATCAGAATCTGCTGAAGATTGGACAATCGAATGATCTGACGAAGACAGGCGTTGCGAAGCTGGCTGAATATCGAAGAGATTGAGCATATTTTCAAACCCTAACTGCTGAGTTAGGTGCTTCAAAAAGCTAGGTGCCCTTCTTCACTAGGGGCACCCAAAGTCTCCACACTTAGTAAAATTTTGATAATTTTCAATTTCTTCATTCTGACTTCTGTGTGAATCCCCCCTCTTCAGCCTCGAATCCCGGATGACTGGATAATTTGATGACTACACCGTTAGATTCGTTGCGGAGCTGGCAGAGAAGTGAACAACTTTGATTAGAAGTATAAACCCTAATTTCATCATTTAGTGCCCTAAAAAGATGGGCGCCTATTCTCTTTTGGGGCGCCCATGGTTGGCAGTGTTAGAAAATTTTCACATTTTTCACTTTCTTCTCCGTTCTTCGTGCTTGCTCACCAACTCGCCTTCTGCTAAATGCTTTGAATGTTGAATTTGAAGCCTGGCAACTGGCTGACCTCCATTGATGATCTCAGAGCTCCCAATATGCTTATGAAAAAGTAGAATAGACCCACTAGGGCAAAACTGATTATTTTGAGATTCTGACTGCACCAGCCTAATATGGACGTATTTTGAGTCAATCAAAATCAGTTTGGACCCTGACGGACTAATTTTCTATTTTTAGAAAGTTTTGCTACTATCCGTTTCTAAAGAACCCAGAAAAACCCAGAAAAAGTTACTATTTTTAGAAAATTTCTAAAAATAGCAGTTTTCCTAAAAATAGGGATGAAAAACTGAGATTTGGGTTTTGTAGGTTAAGGTGCTCTAAGCAGACCCATAACCCCTCATGCAAGACATGCACACCCAAATTTTGACCTTTTTGACTGATTTAACACGACTTTTACTCATCTCTTCAAAATGTCTAAGTGTAACAAAATTTTTAATTTTGGGGTACAACAGGTTGGGCACTTGTCAGGGTTATGACTGGAAAAAAAGAAGAAAGCTAGGATAATGTTGTTGGGATGTATCGTTGCAATATCAGCTGGTTAGCATCTCTTTGGCTGGTTCTTCTTCTAGCATGAAGAAAAACATCAATGAAAAGAGGGAGAAAAAGAATCATAGGAAGATTTGTTGAAAAAGTTAATGTAATGGCTAAGGAGGTGGTGATGTGGGAAGATGAGTACGAGGTTTTGAAGTGGAGGAGATTTAGAATGAAATATCTTTGAGGGGTAATTCTAAGTTTTGCCTAGATGTACAGCAGAAAGATGATCGGATGTACTCAATAGCCTCCTTGGTAAAGGAGGATGAATGTTTAGATAAAATTAAGGACTTTGAGGTTATTGATCATATATCTTATGAAGAGGATTTTCTCCTGGATGAAGGAATAGAAGGAGAAGATGAGGAGGATATGGATATGGCTTCTTGTAAGTTTGAGGGATGGACAATAGTAGCTAACCAAAAAGAAAAGTGTAAGAATTTTTTTAATTCCCATACATCTTAAGTTCTTAGGTAAAAAGAAAAGTGTAAGAATTTTTTTAATTCCCATACATCTTAAGGTCTTAGGTAAAGAGAAAAGAGGTTTGTGGCAAGTTGAATTTGAGATTACTTTCAAGGGTGGGGCCCAAATAGAATCTTGATTAATTCAATGATCTTTTTTCATAGATGATATAGCTGATTATTTGATTTTCATTTGACTTTTGTGTATCCTCTATTTTTGTGCCTCATACGATTTGAAGTAAGAAAAACAAAAGTAAATGAAATTTAGAATTCCTCATTTTAGTTTTAATTTATCTAAGTATAAATGTTAAATTTTAATGATTTTTAATATAGTCAAAGTAGGATTTCATCCTTTGTGTATCGTCTATTGTATTTTGTGTGATTAGAAGGAAGAAAACAAAAGCAAAATCCTTATTTGATGAAGGTTGATGAACAAGGATTCCAACTATGTATCCTTTGCTTTTGCTCTTTGTGTGACCTAGATTAAGAAAGACAATAGGAAAATCCTTGTGTCTTGAGCCCTTGCATTATGTATATGCACTAAATTTTAAATTTAAAATCATACATTTTATCCCTTGTAGTGTCAGTATGAGTGCATGTGTGACAATTATAGGGTTGAGAATCCAAACATTGCAGTTGAATATGAGAATTGCAGTATAGATGTTGGGAGGGGAGGTTGAAGTAATTAGTTCTATTAAGACTACTCATTTCAATTACCCTTCCACATTATTGGAAAAATTCGTTAAGGGCCCTTTTGATAAGAAGCCACCTTTAAAACAATCTGCTACCAAAATACAAGTAAATAAATCTAGTACATTAGGGGTTGTATGCTATTACAATGCCATTTTTGTGGCCTTGATTTCCAAGGCAACATTGCTAGAGGTTATGTGAATCTTCACATTCTTGGCAAAGGCGTTAGGGTATGTGACTAGTTATCCTGTAAACATAGGGCAAAGATACATAGATTGTTTGGTATTGCTGGAAACCATGACACACCATGTGCTACTATGCTAGTGAGGGCTACTAGCACTTCCCAAGAGCCACAAGTTCCTATTTCCTAGTCTAGTGTAATGGAGCCTAAGGAGAAACGTAAGTTGATAAGTTTTCCAAACTTGGTGGTAGAGATTTTAATGTTTAGATGTGAAATGAGGTGGATAATTTCATTGGCCTTACTATAAGGAGATTGTGGTTTAGATTATAAGAGCAAGGCCTTCATATGGGCCACTAGAGGAGATGAAATCAAGGATTTCAATCTTGGATAAGAACTATTCCAAGATTAACATTCTTATGGAGAAAATGAAACCATTTATGGTCACAAGTGGATGCAACATTGTCATAGATGGGTGGACGGATAGTAGGCTTCACCCACTCATCAATGCAAGGGTGTCATATATAGAGAGCTCTTATTACCTTAGGGTTGTTGATTGTTTAGGGCTTTGCAAGGATGCCAAGTATTAGTTTCACATCTTAGAGATGCTAATGGGGAGGTTGGCCTTGAGAATACGGTGTAGGTCATGATAGATACGACCTATGTGTGTAGGGCAACAAGAAGGTTGAGGCTACCAACAAACATACATATTTGAGTCCTTGTGTGCATGCCATGAACAATGCACTTAAGGACATGGGAAAAATAGACTAGATAATTTAGGTGGTTCTTGATGCAAGAAACATGTAGATTTTAATTTGCAACCACCACACATCTGGATCTTCTCCAATAAGGAATGTTTTAAACCTATAAAGACTAGATATTTATTTTATACCATTTCTTTTTGGGAGCATGCTTGAGTTACAAGAGGCATTGCAACTAATGGTCATGACACAAGAGTGGAATTAGTGGGGCTCAATTCCAAGTCAAAGCAGGGGAAGAGGGTGAAGGAAGTGGTGAAGTGCAATAGTTTTTTGGGCTGATGCCACATACATTGGCTCAATCATATCTCCAATTTTCATCGTCATCATTTATGGGGATGCTAATGCTCTAAACCCTAGAGAGGTGTATGAGTGCATTGACAACATGTTGGCCAATGAAGGCCATCGTACAAGTGAAAGGCCTTGCTTTGCAGTTCTAAATGAACACATTCACCCTATCATTCAGTCAAGGTGGCTGAAGCTTAATAGTTCCTTGCATATTGCTACCTATACATTGAATCTGAACTGGTAGGTGCAAAGGCTAGGAAAAGTTTTCCTTGTGGTGGATGTTGAGGTGAAGGTAGGGTTTATGAAGACAATTTATAAGATGTATGTATTGAGAATACCATCACCATTCATATCAAGTGGACCAAATTTGCCACACTTAGGAGAAATCTGAAAGAGGCAAAGTTGGATAAGGAGACTTGGCATAGGACTATACATGGGCCTCATTCCTTGACAAGTTCACTAGCCATTCGCCTTTTGTCCTAGGTTCTAGTTCTTCTACTACTAAGAGGAACTAGTTTACATACAAATTCATCCACTCAATCAAGAGGAACGGACTTAAATCTAGGAGGGCGAAGAAGCTTGTAGTTGTACACAATACTTTGTTTTTAATTGATGGCAATACACATACAAGGAGATTCCAACAACATGATGGGATGTACAACTAGAGGAGCCAACACATGTTGATGATGATGCAGTACAAACATGGTGGGTTGGTGTTTGTTTAGAGAAGATTGAGCTAGATGGTCTAGCAGTTATAGTGTTGAGGAGTTTTCCATGACTGTTGAGGATGATGATTAGAGGCATTGGAAAATTGTATTTCAATTTTGATTGTAAATTGCAATCATCATATTGACATTTTGAATACAATAATATATTGATATTCAACATTTTCATTATTCAATGCATTGTGTTTACTATTTAATATTTAGTAGTTTATAATTTCAATTGTATATTTGTTGTATGGCAGTCCCAAGTATATGATGTAATTTTGTATCTCTGATGTAATTATGATGAAGCAGTGTAAAAGCCCGTAAATTGATGTAAACTGGGAAAGAAAATGCCTGAATACCATACTATTGATATGCAATAACACACTTGATATGTAAGCCTCTTTTTGTTGTTTCCACTATATCTAATATAAAAAAAATTGTATTCCTTATATGTTTTTTTATAACTAAATTTTCAGGTACTATATTATATTTGCATTTTCTTCCTATCACCATCTCCAAATTTAGGTCATTAGTCCCCTTATCCCCCTATTCTGAGACTTTGTGGTACTATGGTCTTCATTAGCTCAAGCAACAACAAAAAATGCTTTAGTGAAGAAGATGATGCATCTAAGTGAACATCCCTTTTGATTACTTACCTTGGTAGGAAGTGATTATCTTCCATCTAGCAATTTGTGTCAGGAAAAATCCTTAGCACGGAAGGCTTCCATGGGTAACAATGGATGGATTTTACTTAGAAAATGTTATTCTTTTTAGACAAAAAACCAGTGTTCCATGGAGTTTCCTGATGGGGACACGTCCCCTATCAGGGATGGGGGGACAAAAGGTCTAAGTTTGGGGACAGCGGCGGGGGGTGGTGGTGCTGATATACATATGGTACTTGAATAACTAGTTATAAAAAGATGTTTAAGAATAACATTTCAAATTAAACTTTGGAAAATTAGTAAAATAGCAAAATTGCAAATACTTGAATACTATTACTAAAAGTAAATAAAATATTAAAATTTGACAAATGAAATTGTCGAATTTGAGATTTCTATTATATCGAAAATATGACATGTCACATCATAATATCATATCATAAAGATGATTACAATGAGTCGCATGATACATTGATATCAAAATAAATAAAAAATGCAAAAAAGTAGTGAAGGGAGGCCTCTAATCATCCCCAAACTCCTCATCACTCGAACTACTGGAATCCTCGTGGTTAAGCTTTTCCAAACTAACACCAACCAGCCCTGCATCTGAAGCCGAAACTGAAGCATCCTCATCAATTTGTCCTGGCTCCTCTGGCTCTACATCCCATTGTGCTGCTGGAATCTCTTTGTACACAAGTGTTTTGCGTTCAATGAGACGCAAAGCACTATGTACAGCCACAAGATTCTTTGCTCTCCTAGAGGTAAGTCTGTTCCTCTTAAGAGAGTGGATGAAGCTATATGTAGACCAATTCCTCTTAGCAGCTAAAGAACTAGAAACTTGAGATAACAATCGGATGGCTAGAGTGGTAGTCAAAGATCCCAATCCATGGCAAGTCCACCACAAAATTGGGTCCTCCTACGCCATAGTTACCATATCCATCTTGGCCGCATTTGAATAACCCTTAAGAGTGGAAAATTTGGTCCACTTAGTGCGAATCGTGCTGGCATCTACAACATCATACATCCTCTCAATGCACCTGAGGAACCCTGCCTTCACCTTCACATCCTGTATCAATGTCACTCTACTAGGCCTAGTCAAGTACCACTTAGGATTCAATGCATAGGCTGCCATGTGCAAGGGAGTGTTGAGCTTTTCCCATCTCCTGTGAATGATTGGTTGAATGTGCTTGTAGTAGAATGCCAATGTGGGGTCCCTCTCTCGCACAACAATCCTCATTTGATCAAGCATAAAATCGATGCACTCATACACCTCTCCAAGGTTAGGTGCATTCACATCCCCCATACCTGATAACCTAGAAAACTAGTTTAATGATGGTGACAATATATTTTGCATCACCCCAGAACACATCACTCTTCACCATATCCTTCGATCTCCTCCCTTGCTTTGTCTTAGACTCGACCCACCTATTCTAATTTGCTATCATAACCATGAGTTGCAATACCTCTTGCAACTCAATCATTCTCTCCAAGAGAATGAAATAGGAAGCATATCTTGTATCAGTAGGTTTCAAGAACTCCTTAGCGAAGGTCTTGGAGAGTGCATGTGATGTGTGGTGGTTGCAAATAAACATCTGCACATCTCTTGCATCATTTACCACTGCTCTAATCCAACCAATCTTCCCCATGTCCTTGAGTGCATTGTTCATGGCATGCACACATGGAGTCCACCAAATATGCCTATAAGCTGCCTCAACAAGTCTCCCCGCAACTTTGCACACATGTGTTGCATCTGCCACTGCTTGGACCACATTCTGTGGCCCAACCTCCTCAATAGCCTCCTTGAGGACCTTAAATTGAAAATCAGCATCTTTGCGATGCCCTGAACAATCAACTACCTTAAGAAAATATGGGCCCTTAGTACATGTAACCATGATATTGAGTGGACGATGGCCAATGTCCATCCACCCATCCATGACTATGCTGCATCCTGTCTTAACCCAACACTCCTTTATCTTCTCCATCAACAAATTGATCTTGGAATAGTTATTATCCAAGATCGTGGTCCTCAATTTCGTCTCACCTGGTGGCACATATGATGGTCCTCCCTTTGCCACAATCAATATCATTTCCTTATAATAAGGAGATCGGGCAACATGAAATGGGATGCCATTGGAAAAGAACTTGCCAATGGCGTCATCTATGTCATCCTTGAGCTGCACATTAAACAAATATGCTATGGGGTTACTTTGAGTTTGACTTTGCAATTTTTGTTTCACCCTCCCCTCTCCTACATAGGCATTGGAAGAAGAACCTAGTGTCCCTCCTACTCTCGTCTGCAAAGTATGGCTGGAACTCTGTGGCTAGCTATGCAAAAGATGTGTCCTATGAAGCAAAGTAGTATGCATAGGTGTAGTTGGAGTATCATCAGGAACACCCCATAACTTATTTATTTCAATTTTGTATTTGATGTTTTCCGGTTTTGCCAAAAAAAGAACATATATCCACACCTTTTCCTCTAATGAAAAGGTGTGCATTAACTCTAGTGATGCTCCCAAACCACTCTAGACCACAAAAGTTGCACTTCCACCTCCTTGTGCCACCAAACGTTGCCCCTTGCCTATTTAGTAATTTTGTTGCAAATTGTTTGAGAGGGGATTTGCGATCAAAAGGACCCTTAACATACTCTGCTAGTACTGTAGAAGGGCACTCTAAAGTACTTGCTTCACTTGCCATGGAACTAGTTTGGGCTTCAAGCTCAGCCCCATGGTCACTCCCCTCAGCCTTAGGAGCATATTCACTATTAGGATCACTATGAGAATGGACCTCATCCTCGCTCATGTCATGAGAGCTCATTGTGACACTGCAATAAACAAATAAATTCTATAAGTTCCTAGTTTCAGCCTAGTTTAACCAATTTGAAAATAAAATTTGATGTTGAATCTTGATGGAAAGATGAAAAAAAACAATGAGCCTTGAAATGAAAATATGAATATGCATTTGCAGCCATGCCTATGAAATTATGATTAAATTTTTAATCATAATTTCATAGACATGGCTGCAAATGCATATTCATGTGTTCATTTCAATGCCCATTGTAAGATTCAACATCAAACTACATTTTCAAAATGAATCTAAAAACTTAGAAAAAAAAAAAGAAAAAAATTGAAAAACTTCAAAAACAGTCATAAAAACCCACCTTGTGCTTGAAAAATCCTTCAAAGTTGGTGTAGAATGCTCCTCCTCTTCTTCTTCTTTCTCCTTCTCACCCCTCTTGCACTTGCAGCACCTCAAACTCACTCTTTCACTCACTCTTCTCACTGGTTTTCCTCTTCTTCACCTAGCTGTTGCAAAACATCAAATGGCATATGTGAGCAAAAAAATGAAGAATGAGAGTGTTTTGTTTAACTTAGAGTCTTTTAGAGGTGTCCCACAAGCCTTTAGGGTTTGGCCCAAGGCTCAGATTTTAAGAAAAGTCAAGATTTTTTTTTAAAAATTGCTTTTTGTCATGTCCTAGTGTGGGGGACTCTTGGGCGTCTCCAAGACGCTCGAGGGATGGCTAGAAGTCCTTGAGATATCTCAGAGATGACCAGGAGTCCCCGCCGTTTCCTCGGAGTCTCCCAAGTCTCGGTGGCGGTGGGGGGACAACGGTGGGACGTTTCTCAGCCGTCCCCAAGTCTCCGAAATGTCTGGGTCAAGGAGACGACTAGATTTTTGGGGAGGGGAGGGGAGGGGAGGGGAGGGGGGACGCGTCCCCATGGAACACTACAAAAAACACTCTAACATGCAACTTTAGATTCCAAGAATTTATCTTCCAAGGTTATGAGTCCATGTTTTGCTTCAATATTGTAATAGCTACTAGCTTCCATAAGAAGATGCAACAACATGTGATGAACTACTACCACAAGTGAGAAATCAAACAAGCTGCAAAAGATACACACAAAAGGTCCCTTATTCTCATCAACATGAGGGGGATTGAATTTCGTTATCAACCACCATATGCTCACCAATATGTTGGGGTTTTTAAGCCCTTCTCTCACCACAGGATCACAAAATAGATACATGTAATTTACTTAGAAGCACCTCTATGCAAAGTATTTGGTAGATACTTTCTTAATTGTGATGATAGCTTAGAGGAATCAAAAATGTTTTTTTATATATTCCTACATCTTTTATGTAATAACCTTTGCAAGGCATTAGCTCCTATGTTCCACCAAGTTTCCAGTATGGGGGGACGGCGGAATGGTGGGACGTGTTTCAGTGACGACATTTTTTCAGGGGATTTTTGGGGACGGGGGGACGGCTATATATATATATATTAAAAGTATAGGGAAATTTTAGATATTCATATGAGTAATGATAATCATCACAATGAACATTGATAAAGGTACAAATGTAATCACCAATCATATTGACATATACATTTTAGAGTCGAACAAATTAATACTACAACTACTTAATTGCTTCCATAATTCATGTCAAACAATTAATGTGCATAGGATATAAAATTTTAAAAATAAAATGCCCAAAGGCTACAAGTTTGCACTATAAATGTCAAAATGACAAAGTCACAAATGTTCAAACCATAGTAATAGAAAGTATGATGGCTGCCTCTACTTGACATTTGCCAACATTGCATCAAAATTAGACTCAGAGTCCATGTCACTGCCAATTTTTCTCTTGCTCACTTGCCTCCTAGCTGCAATTTTTTTTGGAATTTAAAAATTAACTCAAATGGCTTTGGAAACAAGTTTTATGTTTCATTTTAGGCTTGGGAGGGTGTGGGGTCCACTTAGAAACAATAAAAAAAAAGCATTTTTAATTTCAAAGTTTTTTTTTTTTGTAAAAACTTGCTGGAAAAAAGGGGACGGCTGGCTGTCCCCGGGATGGTGGGTCATCCCCTTGCCGTCCCCGAGATGTGCCAATCGGGGAGGTTTCGAAAAAAAGGGGACTTTTGGGGACGGCTGCCAGCCGTCCCCTAGGCGTCCCCCGTCCCCGAGATGTCCCCGATACGGGTACGGTGGGAAAAAGAGTAGTGGATGTGTCCTCGTGTTTCCTTGATTAGCTCAAATCCACAAATTTTTTTGTGATCAATCGAATCCTAGCTCTTTTTGATCACCAAGTTCCTGGTACGGGCAAGGTGAGAGCATACAAAGACTATAATGAGGACAATGGAAATACATTGAAAGATATTGGCGACTATCCAACTTAATTACAATATAAGCAAAGTCATAGAATCCATCAAGCCAAAATGGTTGATAGTGAAATGCAAATTCCGATCAAGCCAAACTAGTTGAATGCAAGCTAAATTGCATCAATGCCAAAATGACAAACTAATTCTCTTAGTTCCGATACATGCCAAGATTGAAGAGCACAAAAGATTTACTGAGAGGGAGGGGGGAGGTGAATTAGTAAATCAATACAATCTTTTAATTCTCAACTTTTCAACAATCTTAAACCTTTTCAACACCAACTTCTGATATAAATCAATGAAAGCAAGTTGATACCACTTTATTGAATTAATTAAATGATTTTACAAATAGAAGTAGGCACCGACCTACTTGATTTACAAATGAGATGATTTTGTAGGCTACAACCTACAAGGAACACCCAATCCTTTACAATTTTAGTAGGCACCAACCTACAAGGAGAATTAACCCCTAATGCAAGGAACCAAACCTTGACTTGATGGATGAAGTAAATGTCTTCAATTAGATGTGCACTCTCCCAATCCTCCAATCTGCCTTTGTGATGAAAAACCTCTCACTCAGCCCACACAAGAAGATGGGTTTCTGATATAGACCACTTTGAACTTCACAACCACAATTGCAGCCTTGAATGAGGTCTCAAATATATAGATTTCAAAGATTGCAACATTTGATAATCACCACTTTTGCCTTTTCATCCTTCAGTCACACCTTTTAGATATGCCTTTTGCTAAAACAACTTCTTCTTGATTAAAATTTAAATTAATTTTCTGTTTACAAGCAGAACAGATTTCCTTTTTAAACTATGTTTATAAGAATTCACACACTCTCCTTAAAATTATTACTTGTGTTTTTTTTTTTCAAGATTTCAAAGATTGCAACATTTGATAATCACCACTTTTGCCTTTTCATCCTTCAGTCACACCTTTTAGATATGCCTTTTGCTAAAACAACTTCTTCTTGATTAAAATTTAAATTAATTTTCTGTTTACAAGCAGAACAGATTTCCTTTTTAAACTATGTTTAGAAGAATTCACACACTCTCCTTAAAATTATTACTTGTGTTTTTTTTTTTTAATGTCTTTCAAATCTGAAAGGATTCCCTTTTTGTTTTACTCAGCAAAACACCTCTTTTAGTGAAGAAAAGCCACGTCTTGGGCAGACATGTCTTTTTCATTAAGTCGATATGTTCTTTTAAAGAAAAACGCATTTGTTCATGTAAAGAACATATCTCTTGAAGATCACACCCTTTCAAAGCAACAAGTCGTTTTGTTAACTCTTCAGGAAATCGCAACTACTAAACACGTCCTTTGATGAAATCGCGTCCCTCAGAAATTTACAAAGTTATGAATCAATAGACACGTGTAAAATTAATCACGTTTCTTGGAATCCCGATTAGTCATGAATTAATCTCGTTCCTTGGAACCCCGATCAGCTATCAACTAATCACCATCGATCTGTATTAGATATGAAGTAATCACCATCACCGCGCCTTTGTTGTTTTGTTTCAGCTTGATTTCAATCTGCAATCTGCAACAAACTGTATGAGATTGTCATCGATCTGATTCAGCTTGATTTCAATCTGCAATCTGCCCTTTAGATTTATTCGTTCTATTCGTTCTTGAACTTCGATCTGATAGAAATCCAACACAGATTTGTTTCAGTCTGTTCTCAGATTTATGATACTCCATTAATCTTTTACTCCATCAATCTTACTAATATATTACTCAACTAAGCTACTTCTTGACATCAATGACAAATCTTCTAACAAAGATAGCAGGAGGTATTGAAAAATAAAGAGAGGCTCTAGTGGATAAACTGATCAGGATCCATTACAATGATAGACAAAGATCCGATGATAAACCATCCAGGATCTTCAGAAATACCAAATACTAGTAGTAAATTGTCTAGTAATTACAATATGATATGGAAAGAAATTATTTAAGTTCAATACTCAATGCTAGGTAATTTTCAAATAGTTATTCAACTTTCAAGAGAGAAGACATTTCATCAAACATTTGGTTTAAAACTGAAAACTCATAAATAATTACTTAGACTAGGGAGATGAAACCTCTAAATGATGAAGTATGATGGAAATATGACATATCATTGCTGCACTCTTTGATAATAGCTGATAACAATCCAAATAGCAATGAGAACTATGATTGGCCCATTCTGGAAATTGCACTAGCCTTTCCCAATATGATATGGTTGGCATAGACTGTCATGCTGGAAGCGATAGTAGGTCTGAAACTGATCAGAAAGGCGATCACAGTCTTTATGATGTGCTACTCATTCTGGAAATTGCACTAGCCTTTCCCAATATGGTATGGTTGGCATAGACTGTCGTGCTCGAAGCAATAGCAGGTCTGAAACTTATCAGAAAGGTGATCGCAGTCTTTATGATGTGCTACTCACTCCATAAATAGGTATGATGGGCATAGAAATGTACGTCCCATGAGGGAGTTGGTATGAACGGCTAGAAAGAGGGTTACAAACTTTTGAAATTAGTTGCAGCAATTGTTAAAACTAGATAGATCCCTCATGATTTACTGCAATTAGTAAGCATGCAGATTTGGCGGCCAAAATTGATATATCGAGTTGTACAACACTCTCCTTAATTATTTCTTTCAACTGTACAACTAGTACACACAAGAAACAATAATGAAAAGTACCTCTGGCACCCTATCGAACAACAATAATGCAACGTATGGCCTTGAGTGAGTAGTATGACCATGTTTTTGGATCCAAAGTGCTATGCTTAGTCTCTTCAAAGTGTACAACCTTTCTCAATCTCTGCAAACTACAATAATGACTCACCAAAAGGGTCACTGAAATCAAGCAAAAATATCAATATCTGATTCCTCACAAATTCATAAAACAACACACCCAAAATCTGTAAATCATCTAAATTACACTCAAAATTGGATACCAAAAACTTATCAGCTGAAGTATACTGTCAATCCTTGTATGGAATTGCACTAGAAACTAGGATGATTTTTGTCCTCGAAGTCAACAACTCCAATGGGTTTTTGTCCTTGGGAATGAAAGAAGAACGCACATTCATTCTTGAGAAATGAAATTGTTTCAAAAAGCAAGAAAACCCTTTTGGAAGACATTCCTTTCATTTATAACATTTTTTTTCAAGGAAATAAAATAATATTATTTTATTTTTTCACAATTATTCCCTCAAAGTTATAATAATATAATGAAATATTTAAATTCTTGGTAAATAATAAAAGCTAAGTGTCTCTCAAAGCCATGGCAAGGGCAAAGCATATCGTTTGGACGGTCAAGATTGATGTTTTGGAGGATGCTGTGGAAGATGAAGAAATGCTAAAGGAATCTGCAATTATCGGAAGACTCATTGGACCGAAGCAAACAAGGGAGAGAATAAACAAATGGTTGTGTGAATAATGCTAGCTCCAATTTGTTTTAAAGTTTCTGCCAAAAGGTTTCTTCGTTGCAGTTTTTCTTAAACAAGAAGATTGGGAGGAAATCCTGAGTGGGGGAGTATGGAAAATGGGCGATATTCCCCTTTATTTGCAAAAGTGGGAACCAAATTTCAACCCTAATAAATTTTCAATGCAAGAAGGCCCTTGTTGGGTGAGATTGTACAATCTTCCAATCGAATATTGGTTGGAGGAATGTTTGTCAAAAATCAAGAGAACCCTAGGTACATTGCTAGATATTGATACTAAAATCATGGAGAAAGAATCATATCTATATGCTAGGTTGGAAATTGCTGCAATCAAAGAAATTCCGAAAGAAATCCTCCTTCGGATAAGGAACAGAGTATGGCCCCCATCCATAGAAATAGAGGAAAAAAATTCTTTTGTCTTAGATGTTGGAAAAGAAACCATTCGACAACGCATTGTTCTTGTAGACCACCAACAAATGAAGTTTGGATGTAGAAAAAGCAAGAGGAAATCATTGATCTAAAGGAAAATCAGGAAATCAAGGAAAATATGAACATGGATGATGTAATTGCCCCTCCAAATAACATTGCCCTTCCAGTCTAGGGTATAGTAGTGAAACATGATGCTTTGACTCCCCTAATTTCAAATGAGCCAATCAAGTCTCAAGATAACAATTCGAGCATGGCTAAAGCGGTTCTAGAAGTTCCAATGGAGGCCTCCCTAAAGAACACTTCAGAACAACAAGATGCCCAAGTAGCTTCAAAAACTTTAAAACCAAATTTGAAACTCAACAAGAGGAAAGTAGGAAGATCAAATTGATGCTTTAGGCCAAGGATGCATTAGCAGAAGGACATACCGCCATCAAAATTTTTCTAAGGACTAAGGGAGGAAACTCCTACCCTATGGCATGATGAATATCACGTGGAATGTTAGGGGCTTAAACACCCCTAACAAGTGGTGCCTCCTCAAGCACCATTTACATACAATAAATACTAATATCGTATTGCTTCAGGAGACAAAACTATTGGAGGATGAGAGCAAAATTTTTTCAAACCAATGTGGTGGATGAGATAGTAAATTCGTTCATGCTAATGGTGTGTCTGAGGGAATTGGAATACTATGGTGAGCACAAAGGGTGAAGATAGGTGATTGGATGGAGAATGGTCAATGTATGGCCTATAGAGTAACAAAGATAGGCACAAAACTTTCATTTGGACTTCTAAATGTATATGGCCCGATCAAGACAAAAGATAAAGAAAAGGTATGGATTGAAATCACCAATTTCTTGTCAAATTTCACTCATGATGTAATTGTTATTACGGATGACTTCAACTCTATCTTATCTCCATGGGAAAAAAAAGGAGGGAATAACCATGTCTCTCAAAGCTAGAAAGATTTGTGGAAGTTTGTCAATAATAATAATCTCATTGATGTTCCTTCCAAAAAATGGAGAATTCACTTGGACAAATTGAAGGAAAGGTTTTACTAGCATAGTTGAACACCTTGATAGATTCCTTGTCTCTCTTATTTGATTTGAGCTCCCCATACTCATTGAATCCTCAATTTTGCCAATCTCAGGTTTAGATCATTCTCCTGTTGCCCTTAATCTTTGTGATGAATGCTCACCTCCACAGTGTCCATTTAAATTTGAGAAGATGTCGCTTCAAGATGGGTCTCTGAAAAATATAATAAAAACTTGGTGGATAGAGATGCAAGTGCCGAAAGGGTCTAAAATGTTCATAGTGGCAAGAAAAATAACATCAATCAAAAATAGGTTGGAAGAGTGGAATGCCAATACATTCAAGAACATTTTTCAAGAAAAAGTTAAGGTGGAAGTGGAATTGGATTTTCTCAATAAAAAATTAATAAATCAAGGAATGTTCGCGGAAGATTATGAGAAGGAATTAATGAAGACTCACTTTGAGCTCCTTGTAAGGGAAGAAATTTATTGGAGATCTAAATCTTGGGAGACATGGCTAAAGGACAGAGATTTACATACAATTTTTTTTCACAATTCAACAAAATCTAGAAGAGCACAAAATAAAAGCACTTTTATCCATAGAATGAATGGATCTCTAGTAGAAGAGCAATTTGGGATACAATATGGGGTAGTTAATTACTTTCAAAATTTATTGGTTTGTTCGGAGTCTGGACGCTACAAACTTTATAGATCAAAAATTGTTCCTAGACCTTATCACTAAATCTATTTTTGAAGCGGACAACAAGATGTTAATGGAACCAATTTTGAAAGAAGAGGTGAGAAGGGTTGTCTTCTAGTTACATCCAGATAAGGTGTCTGGCCTTGACGAATTCCTTGCATTGTTCTTTCAAGAATACTAGGACATTCTTGGAGATGAATATGGTCTGTAATTGAAGATCAGTGGAAATGTTTTTTTTTTTAAAGGATATCAATGCAACATTCATTGCTTTAATTCCAAAAAAGCAAGATAAAAATTCCTTTGCGAATTTTTAGCCAATGCCCTTATTTAACATGATTTACAAGATAATTTTAAAGGTTTTGACAAATCATTTGAGTAATTCTGTCAAACATCATATTGGAAGAGAATGTGGCTTCAATCCTGGTCAAAATATAGTCGACAGTATAATAATCGCACATGAAACTGTGCATTCCATCTCTTCCTCCAATCAAAGTAGCATGGTTATGAAGCTAAACATTAGTAAAGTGTATGCTAGAGTCAATTGGAGATTCTTATCAAAGACAATGGAGAAATTTGGCTTTAATGGAGGCTGGATTGAATGGATCATAATTGTATTTCTAGTGTGAAATACTCGATACTAGTTAATTGCAGCCCGTGCAGCCCGTGTGGCTTCTTTGAGGCAACCAGATGTCTTCAACAAGGAGACCCTCTGTCTCCGTTTTTGTTCATACTAATGGCTGATGCATTTGGGAGTGCTATTAAGTCTATTTTAAATAAAGGCCGATGGCAAGGAGTCATGGTAGCAAATAAATTTCCTGCTATCAACCACCAATAGTTTGCAGATGATACAATTCTATATGGGGAATCCAATTTAGATGAGGCAACTTCTGTCAAATATCTTTTGGACAAATATGCTGCTGCATATGGACAAATTATCAATGAAGAAAATCGAAAATTTTCATTTTCAATACCAGAAAGAGTATTGTTGGCGTTTCAATTCACACCTCTGGAATGCAGATTGGAAACAGATAGCTATGCATAGTTGAAATGCTCTTCAAATTAAGAGGGGAAGCTCCCTCTTCACTGATGATGCTTAAAAAAGAATACTGAACTACTTGCCAATCTTTTTATTCTCAACTAAGAGCACAAGTTTATAAAATTCTTTGCATTGTAGCTGAGGTTTTCTCTTTTCTAAAACTTCAAACTACAACTAGGCCTACTCTAAAGACGCTTCTGACAACTCAAGTAAACTTAGAGCTTGAGAATCAAAAGTAAACAAGGAATAATTTGATTAACACATAAACTTAAATAAAATTTCTCCTAGATAACACCTAAAGACTCATTGTACTTATGAGATGTAAGCTGAAATAAAAATTATGCAAGCAAATACGTAAGACAAAATATTGAAAGAGATTGAGAATTTGAGACAGGAAATCAAAGCAAAGTAGGCATGAGATTTCCTTCCTCAAGTTTTCAATAGCAATTACACTAGAAAAGGATTGAACATAAACTGAACAATAATCTGCAGCAAAGATAGGCTTGCAAACTTGCTCTTACACAAAGTGAACAGACACTGAATAACAAAGTTGCAGGCAAAAGTAGGTTCAACAATTTGTTATCACAATAATGGTTGAAAAGAAATGGGCAAGGTTGCCCTTATTTATACACAAACAAGGAGTAGGGAACCCTAAAATCACCTTCTTTTTAACAACTAGACTTGCCAACATGCAAACTTTATTTTTAAGACTAAACAAAAGATAACTAACAGTTAGCTACTTGCTAACGTCAGTTAACTGATTTGAAAGCAAGAAAAGCTCCAACTATACATTTGATATTTCCAAAGAATAGATAAGCATAAATGAGAACAAGAAGTTTAACTTGGAAAAGGCATTAAGTTAATTGCTGCTTTTCTTGAGTTCTATTCTTGGAAATTTGGCTGCCCCAAAACGGTGACTCACTCATTGATAATTTGAGAAACTATATCTGCCAAAAAGCTGGTGACTGCCTCTTTGTCAGGAGCACTGATACTATCCACAACAATATTTTATTTTTCCAACATCTCCTCACCATCTTCAATCAAACTCAAAAATTCTTTCATTTCTTCCGCTGCTTTATCAAGTTTTGCTGACATTGTGACAACATGATTCATCCTGCTGGCAATAGGATCACTACCAAAACTATTGTGGACGAGATTCTGAAACTTTGTTTGCACTTCATTGAGATCAAAGTGCGTGCCATCATCATGAAGATATTGACAGGGGATATGTGAAACAAATGTGCTTATGAACTTGAGAGTATTAGCAACCTTCTGTCTACATTTAGTCAACTCTACATATATTTTCTCATAGGTTTTTACTTTGAAGAGGTGTTGTTCTCTCCAAGCAAAAATCTTCTTATGTTCTTCTATAACAATTGAATCATAAGCCCTCCTTAGTTCAGAAATGATGATTTCATGCATTGGTTTCACTTCCGCCATTTACTGTTCAAACCCCTGGATCCCTTAGCAAAGATCATGGGAATTATACCTCAATTGGTATATCTCTGCAAGTATAAATTTTCCCTTGGTGATGAATTCCTCTATCTAATCTCGCATATGCTTCCCATATATGATCAACTGACTTAGTTGACGTTGATCTGCCGATGACTCTAGAATCTGTGGAAGCAACAAAGTAGCCTTTTGAAGTGCTGTGAAGGAGATTGGAAATATATTGCCATAGTTGCCGAATCTCAACCTTGAGGGCTGCCTTATCTTCTCCATCCTTGAGCACTCGTTCCTTTAGATTATCTACCGCAACCTTGAAGAAATTCACATCATTACGCTGGGTACTTCTACCGAGATTAGCCTTGACAACCCTGAAGTCATCAATCTCAACCTCATCAATGTTCTTCTCCTCTGGAGGTGCAGCAATCTCAATGATAATCTCATCACCAAAATTCTTCTTCATGTGATTGCTTCTTAAGTTTCTTTACTGGTGTCTTTAAATTGGCTGTAAGATTTTCTTTTTTAGCTCTCTTTTTTATCATTTTTGAACTAATTTAATTATTTATAATTAAATAAGCTCAATTATTTCATTCTTATTATCTTTTTAATTTTTCTCTGGTCTCTTGCTTATAAGGGACCTTTTAATTTCTTTTTGTTTGTCTCCTATTTGTTTGCACTTTCTTTATTTTCTTTTTCTTGTGTTTTCTCCAAAAATTTCCTTGTGTGCTTTTTATTTAAATTAATCTATTGGTCCAATTGGTCCAATGGATAGCTTCTTTGGTCCTTGTTTTGCGTACCCTTCTCTCCCCCTGATCTCTTTCCTTCAGCTTTTTAGTTAGTTCTTGGTCTGCAACTTATCATCTTTCTCCTTGAGCTCTCAGCTATCTTGATGATGGATCACGGAGTGTGATCCGAAACATTGATGCAAAAATTTTTACACAATTGAATCCAGAAATCATACTAACAAGATTCCTTTTGTCAGTTGAACTGGTTTTCAGTATATTTCCTTAAAAAAGGGTAACGGTGGTGTCAATCTTTGTTGTAGGTACCTGCATGTCTTTTGATTTGTGTTCCACAGTTCTTTATATGCACTGGGGAAGCATCCACATGTGTGTATAGAGAGAGATGAATATAGATACACAAATATATATGACCATGGAAGTGTGCCTCAATATGGATGTGCCTGTACAATTTCATGCATACAATGGCAGTAGGCAAATTTATCTGACTTATATTTGCATAGATTCATTGCCTCTGAATATATGGAATCTTGCACTGTTACTTGGAAAAGATTACCTCTAGTTTTACTTTTGTTTCGCTTTAGCAGGTTAATTGGTTTGATGAGACTGCCAATGTTTAAAACTTAATTATTGTAGTTTTTCTGTGTGAACAGAGAGCAATACTACTGCAGCATACATCTTGGCAGAAGGGTATAAGAATGAGTAACCTTATGGAAGAAGTAAGTTGTTCTGTTTCATTTTAGGGTTTAGAATGTGTCTTTTTTGAATGATTTTCTTAAATAATAGTGTTTTGATTAAGGCTTTACATTTATATGTCAACAGATTTATGGACCTCTTTCAAATATCAGGACACTAAGCAAAATGTTACTACCACATTTTAAGAGAACTGAGGTTGCTATGTCCTTCCACTTAAATATACTAAGCCTTAATATGTTAAAATAATTTGTATTTACTTGCATGGTATAATTAGGACTGTGAATCTTTGGGGAGAAATGATGAAGTTTTTGGATACTGGATGTTTTTATCAGTTGATCTAGAAGTAAATTTCATCTTGAACTATGTGCAGATTCCACATGATATATTGGAAGATATACTAGTGCAAGGGGAACGCATGAAAGACATTGTACAGGAATTGCAAGATGCCTTCTACTACACCAAGGTATTTACTAGAAGACTCTTTTGATCCTAAGATAATGTAGTTAAAGGGCATAGTGGAATTGGACCCTCTTATTGGCTGCTCTAGTGAAATGGGATTACACTTCACAGAATTCTTTACTTTTGGTTATAGAAACATTTTGTAAAAGGAAGCATCTTCAGTAACCGAATTTTTATCTTGTATTTCTTCACTTGTCTTGTTTTATCTGCAAATAGGATTTAGCTAATGAATTTCTATTATTGCAACAATTTATTTAAGAGGAAAATGTCTTTTGTGCACTTAAATTGAATTGAATTGTGCATTATATATGCCGGATTTTGTATTACATGAGATATTGAGGAATTTGGTAATTTATAGTGTTCCACGAGGATGCATCCCATGCTCAAATTTGCTGTTTTTGGGACAGGGATGTCTCTAGGACTTGGGGATGGTTGTGAAACATCTTGCCACCATCAAAAGGAAATGTCTTCGGGATGTCTCTCTTAAAGAGGGGATGTTAGGGGTTATAGATGTCCTCGATACATAGGAGAAACTCCCAGCACCTTGTGTTGTCTTTGAGATTGTCAGCCATCGCCTATGACACTTTGTAGAAACCCTAGTTTCCCCGAAATCTTTGTATCTGACTGTTTTTAGGTTTTTCTGAAGGTTTTTTGATTTTTTTGATGTTTTTGAGCAATAAATGAAGAATGCGACTTTGCTTGAAAAATAATAATAAATTTAAATAAAATACTTCAACTCTGAAAACTGTGAAAACTACGATAATAATGTTGCCAGATAATCTATTATACTTCTGAGATGATTACATTGAAGATCAGAGAACATGCTAAGTAAAAGGCAACAAATATTTGAAAACCTGATTTTTGAAACAACAATAAATGATCTGGTGAATATGGTACAGCTGCAACAAATAAGAGTTTCTCCTCTTGTCTGGCGATCTCCACTGCCTTCTGGAACCCTAGCGCCCTCAAAGAAGCAAACTGGAAAGCTGAAAGGGAGGCGTTTCTCTTGAAGATGGAAGTACGGCTCAAGGACAGAAAGTACGGCCTGCTGCAAGGTACGGCCTGTCAGAAACAGCAATGAAGATTGTACGGCCTCCTCTGTAATCACTGTACAAGTCTCTGAGATGATGCGCCTAGATGAATAGTTAATCTCTGAATGCAAATACTGAAAGAACTTTGAAAATAATGAATTCTCTGAAGCTCTGTGATTCCTCCTGAATGAAGAAACCTCTGCTGCAATAAATCAAGTGTTATTTCACACCCTCTGAATTGCTTCCGATGGAGATGGCTCGTTCCCCAAGGAATTCGAACTTGAAACCCTAAAGTCTCTTGCTCAGATCAAAGTTGATCAATCTCAAATCAATAATCATCATAATGGCTCAAAACCCAAGGCAAATGCACTAATATGCTCAAAAGTGCGATTTCCTCAATAATAGGGTTTTAATAAATA